>JAJIYU010008889.1:0-17507 GCA_030144865.1 Tinospora cordifolia | reverse complement strand
TTTTTGTTTTTTTTTTTTGTGTTGTTTTTTTTTTTTTTGTTTTTTGTGGGTGGGGGGGGGGGGGGGGGGGGGGGCGGCAAGATTTAGGTATTCCATTAGCAGACTTGGTATTTGAACTAATTCATCATATTTATTCTTATCATTTTTCAAGGACTTGAAATTCCAATTGTTCATAGAGTAATTAAGGTAACATTCGTATGAAATTTTTCATTTTCCAAAGATCCATTTAATGTAATCCAGAGAGATTCTTTTACCTTTGACTGTTAGTTGTTTGTGGGATGAAGTGTTAATAAATAAATGATTATCATGTTCATATTTTGAGATACATTTGCTCACATTCTTGTCATGGTGGTGGATTTTTAATAAATCTATAAGCAAAACAACCTCCTAGGAATGGAAGAAATAAGGTGTATGGTAAACATAGTTTCTAAGTAAAGTTCCTTGCGTGAAGTTGCTAAATGTAATCTTACGAAACACCTTTAATTGTTAAGCATGACAATTTGTCTGTCTGTGCTTTAACTGGTAAATGCACAATACTTCCTCTTTTTCTTGGTATGAGTGGTTGTTGTTCATTTCAAAACTGTAACATTAGCACCGAAATTTTTTTTTTTTTATTAAAGGCAAGGTAAATTCTATGAAGTTGTGTAATCCTTATTTAATGGTGAAGTAGATTCCTTGACTATTTAATTAGGAAACGACTGAGTTGAGTTGATTTATCATTTATGTTGAACACTTCATCAACATGTATAATGTATGGAGAAACATTTGCATTACATTTATGTGTGATGCAATTGATTAGGATACTTACCATATTAAAAAAATTAGTGCTTTGAGATTAATTTTCAAGATTTTCAATCTCCTTAGACTAGGCTATCTATATATTTTGTTACTTGAAATTTGCAGTGCTACTTCTGCAAATGAATTTCAACTTGACAGGATTCTGACGAAGTATTTGTAGCTTTAGTTGCAGAGTTTTTCCAAAGTTTCTGTGGGAACATTTCTTTCTCATCTTAGTTAAAACTTGGTCCTTGCCAAAAGCTGTGATATTGGTCCTGACAAATGGCTGTGGGTCGGTAAGTTTATCTTTAAAGGAAATCCACTCGGAGATAAGCATATAGGCTAGAGAAGCAATCAAGATAACTATAGGTCGAAACTTAAAAGTCAATCTGTCAGGATGTGTAGACACTATGACCTCTGATATTGGGTTATTAACAAATAGTGAACTAAAATGGTTATCTTTTCTGATTGGATCATGAAAAATTGCACAATGACTTCATACAAATTTCCTATATTTAAGAGCAGCATTTGGGACCTAAACACCTTATGAAACTTTGCTAATTACCTTATAACTTCCAAACCTAAAAAATATATTCAAGGAAGAGTTTTATCTTTTGTGAGGAAATTGGCCTATCCTGTTTGTTGTCTTTCAAGAACTAAAAAAAAATATCAAAATGAAATCATAGTTTGTGGCCTAAAATATTTACAAATTTATAAAATAAATGTCATTCCATAATTTGTGGCCTTATACCAAATTTAACATTCTTGGTTGTTATAATATTTTTTTTCTTATAAATGATGAAAGCTTTTGATATTTTTGCAGGTTCATGAAAGGCAAGGAACAGGAGAGGTTGATGTCCTCACAAAAGGTAGAATTTTTACTTCTCTATTTTCTATGTCAGAAAGTTGAGTTAGAAAGCAGTATTTTTTTAGCTGTGTAGGTCCCAAATGCTTCTCTTAAGTATGTAGTCACTGTGCAATATTTCATAATCAATTTTAGAGAAGAACATGGGACGAATTTAGGGTATTAGAACGCGCTGGAACTAGTCTCAGCAAAAAAGACCTCTCGGATTGCCCGTGGTGATCAAAAACAATTTTTCAAAAGCTAAATTTTCAAAAGAATAGAAGAATTCGAGTGGGGTAGTGAAATTGGGATCCGATGATCTAAAAATTGTTCTGTTGGTTCCAGGAGTTCGTGTAGGACTATTAAAATGCACAGGAACTGGTCTTGGCAAAAAAGACCTCCTAGATTGCCCGTGGTGATCGAAATCATTTTTTTAAAAGCTAAACTTTCAAAAGAATAGAAGAATTCAAGTGGAGTAGTGAAATTAAAATCTGAGGATCTAAAAATTTTTTTGTCGCTTCCGGGAGTTCGTGTCAGACTATTAGAACGCGCTGAAACTAGTCTCGACAAAAAAGACCTCACAGATTGCCCGTGGTGATCGAAATTATTTTTTCAAAAGCTAAACTTTTAAAAGAATAGAAGAATTCAAGTGGGATAGTGAAATTGAGATCCGAGGATCTAAAAATTTTTCTGTCGCTTCTGAAAGTTCTTGTCGGACTATTAGAACACGCTAGAACTGGTCTCGGCAAAAAAGACCTCCCGAATTGCCCGCGGTGATCAAAAATATATGTCATGTTCTTAAAAAAAGAAAAAAAATTTAAAAAAATAACCCAAGTAATGTCGCCCACACCCTATTGTAAATTAAAAAAATAAAAAATTAATGAAGGCAAGTTGCTGTCCAGCTGGCACTGATGTGGTATTCAGTTGACATCAACTTGTCTAAAAAAAAATTTTAATTTGTCTTTAATCTTAAAGGGAATATAGTATTTACAACGTGCCTAAATGGGGTCCTTTTTACTCAAATGTTGCTAAAAGTGGTTTTTGCTCCGGCAAACGATATGCTTTCTACTCTACGGTGATTTGAAGTGGACACAGAAATTGAGATCTGTTGGACCCACTGGTGGCGGTGGGCCCTTTCTGCCATCCCATCCTCTAGTCGTCTTCGTGTCAAAGCCAACAAAATCGCATGGCGCAGATCCACTCAGCTCTTTCTTTGTTCTTTCCATTTTGCTCTTCGTGGATTTTCCCTTGTTATTATTTATTTATCTCTGGGGTTGGAGTTCCTTTCGGGAAATTTGCATTCTTTAGAAGTTTGATTTGTAAATCAGATTGTGAGAATCGGTTTCGGGGTTTTCAATGTCAGCAGCGATGAAGCACCGGAGAAGGAAGCAAGCAGAGGTAGGTAGAGTACTAACGGTAGTATTAGTATTTTCATGTTGATATAGAAAGTTATCAAGAACTGTGTTTCTTTATTGTTTTTTTTTGTTTTTTTTTTCTCTTTTTGTTGTTGGTGGGTGGCGGTGAATGGATTGGGGAAATTTGCAGACTGGTTGTTGGGTTGAAATGTGTTGTTTGGGTTACTGGTGCCTACAGCATTTCTGGCCTAGAATTGTCATGAGGAAATGGCTCAACATCACTACTACTGAATCCGATTTCAGTGCTGACACAGACGAAGGCGACAGCGATTTCGATTCCGAGTCTGAAGGTGACCGAATAAATATTCTCCCTCCCTCTCTCTCTCTCTCTCTCTCTCTCTCTCTCTCTCTCTCTCTCTCTCTCTCTCTCTCTCTCCCTCTCTGTGGAAATTGATCGAATTGTCATGATCTTCTGCGATCAAAATTCAGTAGATTTAATCACGACGGCTTTTTTATCATTGATTTTGAAATAACCATTCTCCACTCTGACAATATCGAGAAATCCTTGTGTTGTATTGTATTATTCTTCATGTTTTTTTCCCCTTGTATTTTCAGAATTATATGGCTGGGCAGGAGATCCCTGCTTTGGAGACAAGAAGGCTCATGAAATTCGGTTAGATTCCCGGGGTAATATTAGTTTATAATTCGAGCTCTTCAATTTTTTTGTGTTTATCTTTATTTTTTATTTTTGGGGTGATTCTAACGTACTTGTTTCTTCATGGGTTTGGTCTGTCACTTGTTATTTTTGTTTTCTAATTTATTTATTTTTGGGTCAAAATTGGATAGAAATACTGATACAAGGAATTCTATTTGCTCTTCTGATAATAAAATCAGTTGCTGAGTTGGCTCCAGCCATCAGCTTTATTAAAAAAATGAACAAAGCTGGATTTTTTTGGTGTGAACAGTTTTCATCCTTGTTTAATTTAGGCACTTGCAAATGCATGATTTGGTTAAGGGGTTTGGACATAGCAAGCCAATTACAATAAGAGATTGTGCTTTATGCAACTCGTGAGGAACAAAAGCTCTATAACTATTGTACTTCACCATCTTATCTTTTGAGAGTTGTGCCATTGACCTTGATCCTGATTGCTACCCTTTCCTTGCCTAACTTTTTATTCTTGCAGCATTCATATTTTATTAAAAATGTGACCCTGTTTAATGTTGTTTCATGGTTTAACGTTTTTCATCGTTTTTTTCTTTGCTAGGTTTTATTTTTTAGATTACTTGCACCGGAGTCTTTTGATATGATATTTCCATTTGCTTACTAAATATTTCAATGTGCAGTCACATCTGAGATTCT
This sequence comes from Tinospora cordifolia, assembly GCA_030144865.1. Taxonomy (NCBI): domain Eukaryota; kingdom Viridiplantae; phylum Streptophyta; class Magnoliopsida; order Ranunculales; family Menispermaceae; genus Tinospora; species Tinospora cordifolia. The sequence continues at coordinate 13,171 of JAJIYU010008889.1, read as the reverse complement.
TCCAAGGATGAGAAGACAAAAGTCAGAGACTCTTCGAGCGCAATATGTAAAAACTAAAGAGCTTAGGCATGTTCATTTCTCACATATGTATCTTAAAATCATTCCTGATTATTTTCCTCAATCAAGTTTAACAACTGCTTTTGCCCGAGATCCCCTTAGAAAACCCAGAAAAAAAAAATCCCAGTTAGGAGGTTGCAACACTGTTTTCCCTTACATGATTTTGATATTCCATTAGGATTTGCGTCGGGACTTGGAATATTGGAGGTAAACTACCACCTAATGACCTGGACATTGATGATTGGTTAGATGTCAACGAGCCTGCAGATGTGTATGTTATTGGGTAAGTAACTCCTAAAGGAACCTGATTTCTGACTACAGAGAGCTCTGAAAATATTTTTGCCTAATTCCAGTGGTCAATTCGGCAACAGTACGTATGAAGACATCAAAATCTATTAGTGTCTCATATGTCAAGCTCGTTTTTCATGTCCATTATTTCTATTCCTTCTGATTGTACTTGCGATTGATCAATTAATAACAAACCTTGCAGTCTTAAAATTGTTTATGTTCTAATAAGTGAGCTCAACTAAATAAACTGCATGATTATTTATTTTCTCATGGAACTGTTAATTCAGTAATGTACCATTATTTTATTTTATGATAATCTCAAGTTTAATTTGAAATAATTCAGTTTATAGTTTCCAGCAGTTTATAAATTTTCATTATTTGCACTTTTTCAGCCTTCAAGAAATTGTGCCATTAAATGCTGGAAACATCTTCGGTGCAGAGGATGGCCGGCCTGTTCCAAAATGGGAGTATATCATTCGTGACACATTGAATAGAGTACGGCCTTCAAAGACAAAGTTTAAATGCTATAGTGATCCTCCTTCTCCATCAAAATTTAAGCTATTGGATGATATTCCAGATATTCAAGAGGAAATTTTGCATGAAACTGACAGTGAGGCTGATGATGAAGTCAATCCATGGGACAAAACTGAGAATGGTGAGGTCCACCCATTATATGAAGACAATGCCCATTTTAGTGAAGTCAAAGATAGATCAATGGCAGTTGATAATGATGATTTCACACTTAAGGACACTTCCAAGTTTACTGAAAATGCTAATTCAGGCTTCCTAAAGTACAAATGCCCAGAGAGGCAGTATTCCTTGCCAAAAAGAGAGGATGGATTAAACATGGAAAACTCAGAAGCATCATTAATTGGTCAACAAAAAAGAAAATTGACCAAAACACTCAGCGAGTCACAAAGGATTGGCTGGAGCTGGCCGGAGCTACCATTGGACTTGCTGGCACAACATGTTTTAGAAAGACGAAATTCCTTAAAATCTTTGAAGGAATCTAAGTCTTTCAGAACATATAGTTCTTTTAAGTCAGTTATGAATGGTGAAAGTAAAGGGTTAGATATAGCTTTGCTTACTGAAATCGACCTAGAATCCGTTATTCAAAGAAAGAGAAGATCACCTTATGTAAGGATAATAAGTAAGCAAATGGTTGGGATTTTCCTCTCTATTTGGGTGCGTAGAAGCTTGCGAAAACATATTAAGAATCTGAAGGTCTCCACTGTGGGTGTTGGAGCTATGGGCTACATTGGTAACAAGGTCAGTCGATACTATTCCTTCTCTTTATTGTTACATCCATTTGAACACTTCCTTCTTTCCTCAAGTTGATATCTAATTGGTAAGACTTCCATTTGCTAATTGTTCCTGTTCAGATGCTAAATAGAATCATTGACAGCTGAGATGCTTTGTTTCACACCAGACCATGTCATGGTGACGTCATGCTTCATTATATTTTTCAGTGCTTTTGTATTCCATTTACTTCCCCTAAAGAATAGTATTAGTTATTTCCCCCCTTTTCTTTGAACTCCAATCATCTTTTAGTTAATATGTAATCAAAATTAGAAATATCTTGACCAGTGTTGTCAAAGTGGCACCTAGTTGACTAGCCCCCTAGGGCACCTAGGTGCTATGGAGGGGTAATTGCAGTTTTTGTATATTTTGGAGGGCTTAAAATTTTTTTATTTTAAACCCTAAATTAATAAAAAGTAAATAATATATTATTTATTTTAAAAGATCATCTATTTTGGCCATCCGCTGGGAGTTTTGGTTTAAATATCGATATTTTGGCAACAAATCCAATAAATCTAAGTGTAGTGCTTGGTATATTGATCTTTTTTGGGAAGGGAGAACACATACACATATATGGAATGAGATATTAATAAATAAATAACCTTTTAAGGACCTCTAAATAATTATTTTATGGTCCTCCTTAGACCCTCTTAGGCCTTGCTTTGCCTTATTATACTGCCTACTGAGAACATTGATCTTACAATGCTTACATAACAGAAGTTTTATTTATTATACCATATCCACAGTCCACTTCCAGTGATATGGGTTCATTATGCTTCTCAATCCATTAATCCTCATGCTACATGAGCTATCTACTTATTTTTATGTTGATTTTTTTATGAAATATAAATTTCCAGGGCTCAGTATCTGTCAGCATGTCCATACATCAAACACTCTTTTGTTTTATATGTACTCACCTAACATCAGGTGAAAAGTATGGGGATGAACTTCGAAGAAATGCTGATGTGAGAGAGATACATAGAAGGACTCTGTTTCATTCAGCTTCTGAAACTGCCTTCCCCAAAACCATTCGTGACCATGAGTAAGTGATACAGAAACTTCTTTGTTCCATCAGTATGCCAGGATAAACAAAAATCCAATCCATTTCTTCTTGTGTAATGCATAACCTTTGTATTCTGAAGCTGATGGCTGTTCTTTATTTCTTTGTTCCGTCTTAAGTGGATTTCTCGCCTTATATAAATGTAAACAAAAAGACTAATGCACTTTCATAGATACTGATAGTTGACACTTAGAAGAATAAAATAAAAAAAATAAACACTTTAATTTGTTAAATGTACTTAAACAGAGGTTTGAAAGCCTAACTTTTTTATCAGTTGACTGTTGTGTTGGTTGTTTATCATGATAACTGAATGCTTTAATTTCCCAAACTTCTATTTGACAATATTGATTTCATAAAATCTAATACATGATTTAGATAAAGTTACCTCTACTGTGAATTCTCTTGTTTGGATTTCTTTAGTTCTGAAACCAAGGAAATACGAAAAATTGCTCAATCCATGATGTCTGAGTTGATGAGATCAAACAAGAGAATTTACTTGACCAAACATGAGGAGGCTTCATGGTTGTAAGAAATTCTGATGAAAGCGCCTGAATGTATAACCGTTGGGGGGGTGGGGGAGCAGTTCACTTAAACCTGAATAATAATTTTAATAGCAAAATCTCCAATAAAAAGCTATGGATTCTTGATTCACTTCGGCTGTGCCTATGCTAGATTCCGCTCTAGTACTAACTAACTTATAACAAATAGAATAGACTATGTGAGTATATATCTTTTGCTTTTCGATGAAGGAATACATATTGTGGTCTGCCATGGATATATCAGTAGTCTAAACTCTAAAGTGAGATTGCCTAATTTATGTTGCACATTTGTGATCGGTATCTCAGTTTTTGGTTCTGCCAACATGCCTTTCTGAAATTTATCTTTATTTATATCTGCAATACATTCAAGTCTTTGACGTTATCCATGTGTATCCTGTTAATACTACTCTGGCCGTTTAAAGTCATCAATATGTAACTTTGTCATATTGATCAATGGTGATATACTCGTTGTTGTCTGGCAACAATGGTAGGCAATATACACTGTCTAGATTGAACTGCCATGCCGCACATAGAGTATTTATTTGGATGTCCCTAGAGATATTATTTTACGTAGATGTTAGGTGATACACTACATACATACATGCATATATATATATATATACAGCATTTGTTTAAAATTGTAAACCAAAAGGCCCTTTTCAAAGTCTACCAATAAAAGTTAAGGAATTAGAATTACTAAGAAGGAAAAAGATGAAGTATACCTTACTTGTGTGCAACCCCTTGAGCACCACCAAATTGACAAAAAGGCTCAAATTTAAATTTTCTAGAATTAAGACAAAACAAATTATTTAACTCAATTTGAAATAATTTAAAAAAGGATTCAAAAAATGAAATATCTCCTGCTACCAAATGACAATGATAGAGTGCTCAAACTTCAATTTTTTGCTTGATTATTTAATGGACCAAAAAGTAAAAAGGAATTCAATTAATCAGAATTAGAAATGGAGAAAGTGGAAAGTTTTTTTTTTAAAAAGACACTTAAATTTATGGTGGGGAAAAACTATCCAAAAATATATATTTATATAATGAACTTACCAATGAAAATCTAGATCAATGATGGCAATGGAAGCTTTGCTAATATAATCGTTAGGTTTGGAGAAGTTCCTCAACTTTGTTGGCAAAGACAATTGTTCAAAGCTTTTTCAGAACTTCAGATGTGATTGGTAAAAGGCAAATTAGAAAAAAAAAAAAAAAAAAAAAAGGAAAAGAAAGGAAGTTGGAGATACCACTTGAGATGGTTGGAGTAGATAATGTTGTCGGAGAATTGTAGGAGCACTGCCAGACAACAAAACTAATAGGTTAGCGCCTCAAGGTTTTCCCCCTTAAACTTTTTACATTAAATAAAAGACATATTTACATATTAACCTAATAACCCTTTTACTTCTTTTTGTCTTTGAACACCTCAACTCCTCAATATTTTCTTAAAGCCTCTATGCTTGCCTAAAAGACCACCTATGGAGTTCTTCCCCAAAATTGCTTAGATGAGGCCCATGCAAAGCCTTGACAACTCTGACGCTCTCTCATGTTTTTTGGTTTTCTTTTTGACATGATTCTGTGCTTGCATACAGTCATGTGTGTTTGCATGTTGACAATGATCCATGTAATGATGCATTTGAATTCACAATAGTTCTAGAGGCCTGGATCTTGTGAAACACCTAACCATGAATTTAGTTCATCTCCTACTCAAGCATAGGCCTAAAGTACTGATACTGATGGAACTTTTTCTTTATATATAATGTCATTCATGACTTACTTAACAAATGATGTTGTTTGTCTTTGCAGAAGAATTATATGGTTTGGAGATCTGAATTATCGTATCAATTTATCCTATGAGGAAACACGAGAACTTATTTTGAGAAAACAATGGTCTAAGTTAGTTCAGAAGGACCAGGTACTAGCATTTCCTTCTCCTAAGACAATTTAGATGATTTCTTGGGAGAAAAGTACACGAAGTACAACTAATTTTCGTATCATTTTAACTGAAACAATAAATTTTAAACACTTCCATTTTCCTATAAAGAACGCATATAGATCATGTGTGCAGCGTAAATTACAAATACTAAAATTTTTTAAAGGTTAGTGACTAGGCATGTTACTTCCCTTCAAAATGCCTATGCTTCTTGGACTCTTTGCTATAGCCTGACATGCCTATGCCTGACTCTTCATTATATGACATTATATGGGATATGTGTCTGGAAGGAGTTAATGACTAATAAGTGAAATCCACTTAATTAGAGAAATGAATTAGACAACAAATGAGAGAAAAGAAGAAAAAAATGGAGAAAATAATATATGATAGAGCAATCAATGTTGATGCAACTTATTAAGGGGCCTAGGAAGCTTCAACAATTCAAGTGATGCTTTGCAATTCCAAGAGTCTTTTCATATTCCTAGGACACTTTCAGAATTTGTACACAGGCTCTTCTTCATTGAAGTGAGGCATCAAATTAGAAATCAAAGTGATATTATTTAAATTTTTAGATTTAAGAGAGCTTTCTAAATTTATCTAGGATTGATCAATCTTGTAGCATTTTCAACTTTAGTTCTTTGTTTCTTTGGTCTTTAAGGGATCAAGTAAGTCATCTAAATTTGATTTCAGTTTTCTTGGGTTGAGTATACTTTCTTAATTGGAAGCTCTCAAAATTTAATCTTGATGGGTCCGCATCACAAATTCATTCATCTTAGAATTTGAAACCTCTAGATATACTTGTATCTGGCACCCTTATTCATGTCCAGGTAACGTACCTAAATGTAGTGTGTGTTTAGTACCAAATTGTATCAATGCATCCTATGGTTTGATCCATCAAATTATTTGAAGCAATTCATCAAAACGTTTTCAGGGTTTAGTTAGGCATGTTGATAAGTTATTACCAATGTAAATGACAGTTGTTCAGTTATGCTGAAGTCCTGTGTAAAAGTATATGAGAAACCAAAACAAAAATGACATTCTAATGTGCTGGACCTGAAAAGAATGGTTCCCGTATTAGTGAGCCCTATTGAAACTTTTTCATTAGCTGTCTCACTAAAGACCACAAGGAAATGTTCAGAAAGCTACCCTACTTTTAATAATCTTTTTAAGCCAAGATTTAGAGGTCATCAGAAATTGATGGGACAGTTATAGTGAAAACCACATGTTTGTGCTCTAGAATATGACTAAAACCTTACTAAAGGTGGGTAGAAAGAGAATGGAGAAAGAATAAGAAAAAGAAAGAACAAAATAAGAGGAATAAAACAAAAGCAAATTAATAGAGTTTTAACAACTAGAATTCAGTAGGAAAAAAATAATGAAAAAAAACAACGGAAAAGTGAAAAGAAACAGAAATCGAAGACGAAAGCATAGCCTTTGGCAATAACCATTTCCCATGTGCAAATATTCTGATAATTCCTTGTTGAAATTTCTATATCCCATGAGTTGAAGCATAAAATTCTTGACACCTGATACGTACTGCACTTTATGGCTGCGAGCCTGTAATGGAATTTGAGTGATATTAGAATACTAGTGTTACTAAGATGTTATTTGAGAACTCAGTGGCTGCACAATGATCTCAAATTATATTTATAAGACTCATTTGTTTCTTTGGAGCTAAGCAATAATCTGTTTATTAATTTAATTTAACTCTGAAATTGACATTGTTGTAGCTTGTACGGGAGCTAGGAAATGGCCGTGCATTTGATGGCTGGAAAGAAGGTACTTTGAACTTTTCCCCCACATACAAATATGAATTTAATTCAGAGAAGTATTCCGGAGAGGATCCAAAGGCTGGAAGGCGTACTCCTGCTTGGTATGTTTATAACACTGTCACTCCTTTTCTCTTATAGACTCACATATCATAGTGTCTTTTCTTGCATTTATCCTGCAATGGGTACAGGCAGTTTGTCACTGGCATCCGGTCCATCCTGGTAGTAGATAAAGTTTATTCAGATGATCCAGAGAAAGATGACATTGCCTAAATTTATTTTTTATTTATTTAAAGTTTTTTCCTGAGGTATCATTCAAGAAAGTTACATGCATGATGCAACTGGTTATCACTTAAAGCTTTTGTGTCACACGATAATTCAAGTTCATTTAGTCTGGTGTAAATGACTGGAAAATTTGTAAAATTTAATTAGCATGAAAAGAAGAGAGGTTTTGGAACTTAAGCCACACATGATCAGCACAACGACTGCAAATGTGTAATGTCTTTTCTTTTTTCAGAAGAAACAATTTTATTCCACTGAACATTCATCATAAACATATTGCCTATGAATATGTCTGTTCTAATATTGATTGAGAAATGAAATTAATGTAGTAAGTAATATCACGAGGGACCTTTTGATTAGCTTCTAAAATAAGTTGATGCTCAAAGTTATCATCCTTGTTGAATTTAGGGAGGAACAAAATTTTCCACTTATCTTCATAGACACTCGCGCTTCATTAATTACCCAACTCACAAAAACTACTTAATAAAAGAAGGAAATTACACTAAAATTTGGGTGTAACTAAATCCTAGAAATCTCAGTAAAACAAGGATAGTGCATTCTGCTCCTGGTACATCTAGTTCTAGTGTTGCAATTATAAAATTTTATTGTTGTTTCTACAGTTAATCTATGCATGGCATTGAATTCAGGTGTGACCGTGTTCTTTCATTTGGAAAGGGGTTGAGATTGTTGGATTACAAGAGAACTGAGCAAATTCTTTCTGATCATCGGCCAGTGACAGCCATCTATATGGCGGAGGTTGAGGTTTTATGCCATAGGAAGCTGCAAAAGGCCCTTTCGTTCACAAATTTGGAGCTTGAGGAAGCAGTTACTTTACAAGAATTGCAAATCAATGCTGGGATGAGCAATTCAAGGTGAAATGAGGTATGTGTGCTATTTTTTGTTGCTATATCTTCACTTGTCTGAATCTCATTCTATTCTTTATCAACTGTCTCACACTTATTATCTGAAATTCAGTTCCATGTTCATATCACAAGAGTGAATATTCATTTTGGTGCTCATAGCACCGGTGGTGGAGCATGATTTAGAACAGTAATGACGGGGAGTACCAAGAAATTACTAACACTGTAAGATTGCTAATCTGCAGGCAGTTATTTGCATTCTCCTGTTGCCGATGCATTACTGCTTTCAGATGACCTTAAAGGGGAGGTGGATTTGTCATTATTGTGTGCTATTCGAGAAATTTCTGATTGGGAATGGTATTATTGACACTGCAGGCATTCTTTTTCTGTCCATTCTTTTAGTTGCTTCCTACCATCATGTATATACGGGGTGCGTCGTTGTAGACGTGTGAATCTTCAAAGCTACACTACCAATGTCCATTTTGTATTATATCCATGTTCTTATTCATCCAATTCTTTTGCTGGAGAGATTGTCGGCATTCTTTCCTGTACAGAAAGAACTATTTTCCAAAGTATGTGAAGCAAACGCTGGTTTTTTTTTTTTAAATTGTAATCTCTAACATTGTTATTGCATAACAATTATAGCGTTCACGGACACGTTTGTTGCATAAAAATTAAAGGTTGCATTTATTAAATTGTAATCTCTAACATAATTAGTTTAGAATTAGGGATGATAATGAAAAAATTGTGGAATGAAAATGAGAAAACAACTTCTGATTTTTGTAATTTAAGAGGAAGTAATTAATGCTAGAGTTCTAGAAGGTGCCCATTTTTTCAATTTGATGTCTTCAATTTTTTGTATAAAAAATAGAACATCATTTGGTAATTTAATAAATAGCAAAACTATTAATTAGAAATACATAATAAAAATAAAATTTTTTGACACCAATTTTTCATTAACCTGAATGAAGACGGAGACATTATCTTGAAAGAATAGCGAGCTTTTTTATACCTTGAGAGGACCGTCATTTTTTGAGTTTCTCTCGTGAACTCACTCCATGTTGCACTGAAAAGAGAAACCCAAGTTTTATATCTCGTTATTGCTTCTCCTAAATGATTTTAAGTACCTCATTATCATAGAGCATGATCTTTATAATTATTAACACATTATATTGGTAGATTTAGATCGCTAACTACAGTATACTAACCAAGGTAACCTAGTTTACCGTAGTTAAATTATCCAGAGAGTAAAAAAAAAATGAAACTAATACGACAAAAAGTGACATTAGCACTTAAAAGATTCAATTATAAAAATTAAAAAATAAAAATAAAGCAAAAAGTAATTGATAAAAATAGAGGAAAAGGAGCATTTTAATTAATTAATTTACTTAAATGAAAGGAAGAAAAAAGAAGAGAATTACTTTTTAGCTGTTAAAGAAGCTTTAGTGTAACAGCTTTAGTGTTAACAGTGGTTACAATGAGAACGCTGTAACTCAGACTTTTGACTTGATTTCCATTAAAAAAAAATTAATAATTAATTAATTAAAACCATAAATATCATTTAAATAGAATTAGTGGCCTGATCCATATAGCTGGCCCAATCAACGGATGACGTGGCACCTCAGAATCAAGGCGTCTTCAATGGCGCCCAGACAATGAGCGCGCCAGCTCATTGTCTTGGTGCCACGTAATAAAAAAAAAAATTTAAAAAGATGTTGAGCGTTCGGTCTGCACTGAGCGCTCAACAATCTTTTGCACCTCAACAGGCAATAAACCTCCATTGGGGATGCCCTCAGGTTTGCTAGGTGGTAAGGTGAAGACCTTTTTTGTTTTTTTTTTCTCTAAAAAAGGATACATTTTTAAAGCAAAAGTTTTTGGTCTAAAGGGGTCTTTAGAAAAGATATATTACAAAAATGATTTCAAAAGCAACTTTAGGAGAAGAGATTTTCTCAATGATGTCTTTTGTTTCTTTCGTCCGCTACCACCCGAACTTATTACAATGAGCTTGTGATTGCCCCTAATATTTAAAGCAATTACATAAATGTCATTCATTTTAAAATATTGGCCCCTTGCCTTATTTTTGCATTATCAGTATCAACGAGGCGCTAGGTATGTAGTGTTAGACAATACTAATAATAATGCAAAGAAAATAATTATAAAGAGAATAGAAAAACGAGAACAGAGACTTGTGTGAGCAATGTCCTAAGACATAATTTGTTTCCTTACCAAGTGCTTGAAGACTATGGAATCTGTCTCCCAGGATACAACTGTTCAAATCGAATTACAGCACCAAAATTCGATTTCTGTCAAACTGGAATTAATCAAAAATTTATGGAATTCACTTCTTTGTAAATCAAGATACCTCTTTTCTGTAAATAAGGTATTATTTATTAAACTAGAAAAGGTATGTTTGAATTGGTACGAATTTTCAAATAGTTACCAAACTAGTTAACAGTCAAAAATTGCCCAAAAACTATCTTAAGACAGTTAATGACAATTTTAATTCGAAAATATAAATTTAAAAAATAAAAGGCCTAAGGCTCTTGTCTTTGATTCATTTAAATAATATATTTCAAATATATCCATGAATATGAGCCCAAGATGGGCCCATTGTCTCTTTTATCTTCCAACCAAAGAGACTATTACACTATTATCTTTTATCTTAGTTATTCCTTTTTAGTTTTACCAATGTGGGACTATTTAAAATTCTTTATTTCTATTCAAACATAACTATTTTTTCTAACATGCAGATGATATGACAATGACACACCAGAAGGCATCTTCCCTGAAGATGCTTACTTTGTGAGGGGAGGCTAGCATAAGTGAAGCCCCGAATGCCTTCCATTGATGATAATATAAAAAAAATTGAAAAAGCTCAAAAGAATGTGTCTTCGGTGAAGACGCCTTCTTTTGATGTCAAAAATTAATAATGAGCAAAAAATTCAAAATGAAAATGTGTTCTATTTACCGTGGGCAAACTGGGAGGTGTTTTTCAGTGGAACCATTCCAACACGTTCTAATTGCCTCCCATGAACTACCGAAAGTGAAAGAATAATTTTTCGACACCCAGGTTAAAATTTGGCTATGATACTTCTTTTTTTTAAATTCTCATTGAAAACTGATAAACTTAAAATATGTTTCTGTTCACTGTGGTTAAATTGAGAGGGTTTTATGGTAGGACTAGTTCTAGCGTGTTCTAATTGCCTCCCACAAACTTTTGGAAGTGATAAAAAAAATTTTCGACCCCCGGATCAAGGTTTGGCTATTTCTCTTCTTTTTCTTGTTTTCATCAAAACCAAAAATGTTTCTATTCACCATGAGCAAACCGGGACGAGTTTTTCGGCGGGACTAGTTCCAAAGTATTCTAATTTCCTTCCACGAATTCCTGGAAGTGCCAAAATTTTTTTTCAACCCCCAGAGCAAGATTGGGCTGTGTGACTTCTTTTTTAAGTTTTCATTGAAACCTATTTCTGTTCACCATGGGCGAACTAGGAAGGATTTTTCTACAAGACCAGTTCCAACATGTTCTAATTGCCTCTCACAAATTTTTGGAAGTGAAGAAAATTTTTTCAACCTCCGGATCAAGATTTGGCTATGTCACTTCTTTTTTTAGTTTTCGTCGAAACTAAATAAACTTAAAATATGTTGTTATTCACTGTGTGCAAATCGAAAGGAGTTTTTCGACGAGATCAGTTCCAATGCATTCTAATTACTCCCAAGAACTCCCAGAAGTGACAAAAAAAATGTTTTGACCTCCAAATCAAGATTGGGCTATGTCATTCTTTTTCTAGTTTTCAATGAAAACTAGTAAACTCAAAACTTGTTTCTGTTCACCGTGGGCAAACCAAGTGGGGTTTTTCAGTGGGACTAATTTCAGCTCATTCTAAATGCCTCCCATGAACTCTCGGAAGCGACAAAATAATCTTTGACTCCCAGATCTAAGTTTGGCTATGTCTCTTCTTAAGCTAGTTTTTGTAGAAACTAAATAAACTTAAAAACTTATTTTTGTTCACTGTGGGCAAACGGGGGACGAGTTTTTCGACAGGAGGAGTTTTTTGACATTCTAATTGCCTCCCATGAACTCTTGAAAATGATAAAAAAGTTTTTTGACCCCTTGATCAAGATTGAGCTATGTCACTTCTTTTTTTTATTTTTCAATCAAAACTAGTAAACTTAAACCCTGTTACTATTGAAGCAATATGTTTACCTTTTTTTTTTCAAGAAATAGCCTGTAACGACCCGTATTTTTGGACATTGAGTCGACAGGTTCGACATGCATTTTTATGTATTAATTAATAAATTATAAATAAAAATATATAATTTTATGGAAATTATATAAATTATGATTTTATTGGAATTGTATAAATTAATGCGTGTGATTTTTTGGCAATAGTATTGATTAATGTGTATTAATTGGAAAATGATAGAAATAATAATAATACAAGTGCATAAATTAATATGAGCTGAATTATTGTAATATATATATATATATATGATAATTATGATGTGCTAAGTTAGATAAAAGAAAAAATAAAATAAACTAATTAGATAAAGAGATAATAAATAGATGACTTGGATCAAGATAAAACAAGAAAAAAAAAGAAATAATATTAAAGAGATAATACTTGGTGATGAGTCATGGATAATTGAACAAAAAAAGATAAGATAAGATAATATTAATGATGTGTAAAGTAAGATAAAGATTATAACTTATCTTGCATTTATTATAGTGGAACCCACCCAAACCCTTTTCTATATATAGGGGTCATCATTCTCCTTTCTTGCTCACATTACATCTTATTTGGCTATCCGAGAAAGAAACAAAAAGGAGAGAAAAAAGAGAGAAAAAGAAAAGAAAAAAAGAGAAAAAAGAAAAGAAAAGAGGAAAAAAGAAATCACGCACTTTTGGAAATCTGACACTTTAGGTAATCTACTTTTACCTCTTTTCAATCTTGAATTTTTATAGAAATTATGATTTACAGTTTTTCTAGTGTAATTTCTAATATAAAGCAATAGTTTATTGTGCGACCTAAAATTAGGGCGTATTTTTCAAAAGAATAAAACTACACAATATATATATATATATA
>JAJIYU010008888.1:0-17507 GCA_030144865.1 Tinospora cordifolia | reverse complement strand
ATTATATATATATATAATAATAATAATAATAATAATATGTGGGTTTTGATTATAAAAAAAAGAAGAATTTTGAAATGACTTGCTCTAGAATTTTGGAGATGCTTCACGAACAAGAGGGAGCTGGAATCAGAAATAACAAGAAGAATCAAAACTTGTGTTGTATGGTTTGTGGTTGGAACGAACAGGAGAAGATGAAGGAATCAAACAGGGAAGGGATGCAGATGTTGACATGTTGTGGTGGTTACGATACACACGGGAGATGAAGACATGGCAGTTGCTGCTACTGCTGGGGGATGGAAACAGAGAAGACGAGCAACAGTGCTCTGTTTTTGTTACTACGGCTATTACTATGTTGAAGGAGAGCGAGGCAGTGAACGAATGGAGGAATTGCAGCAGAACGAATGAGGGAAGCTATAGCTGCTGGTGCCATTACCACTGCTGCTGTTGCTGCCGAATGAAGCAAAACGCCATGCAAGGATGAGGAGCAGAAAACAGGGGCGAACAGCTGTTGCAATCCGGCCGTGAAGAAGAAGAACCAGCAACGATGTTGTGTTGTGTGCTCTATTTTTGGACGGCTAGTAAGAACAAGGAAGAAGAACTACGGCTGCTGCAAGATGAAGAAGAAAAGATGCAGCTGCCATTACTGTCGTCGCCACTGCCAGACGGAGGAGAAAAGGAAGTCAACAAAAGTGCTGCTGCTGCTGTGGGGTGTGGTTGCACGAGCAGAGGAAGGGGAAAACAGAGGGCAATGGGGCTGTGTCGCTGCTGCTCGAGCCGTTGCTGTCCCTGCTGCAGAATGAAGAATGAAGTTGGTGTTTTGGGGTTTTAGGGCTTGTAAATGACGATGAAATGAAGCTAAAAGATGGAGTTGTTGGGTTGAGATGTGACGAACAAAATAAGAAGAATCTTGATTCCATTTTGGATTTGTGACGTTCAGTTATTTGACGGAGAAGGAAGAAACAAGAATTCTGGAATTTGGTTTTGATTGTGAATAGTGCGGTCGGCAGGAATGGAAGAGATAAATAGCTGATACTTTGGTCCATTAAAGTGTGTTGTGATTTCAAATTTTTTGGTCTGAATGGTTGATGGACGGTGTGTCTTGATAGGGTGAGTCGCAGGACGTGATGAATGGCTGAACGTGTTAATCCTGTTAGAAATGACGTTGGACATAGGAATTAAGCTGTTTTATCATGAAGAAGAAGGTGGAAGGAAGCAATGGCTTCAATTGGTGAATTTTTTTTGGTTTTTCAGCCGTTGGTGCGTTATTAGGATGAAGAAGATAAGCTGTAGCAAGCCATGATTGATTCTAATTTTCGTGTGTGGGCTGTTGGTTGTTGTGTTGCACTCAAACGAAGGGCAAAGCTGAAAATGATGAAGCAAGTATCTCAAAGACTCCATTTTATGGACTCCGGTCGTCAAAACAGAGGAAATGACGATTTTCTGGTTTTAAATCTTTGTGACATGGTGTGCATTTGGATTCAAAGAAAATAAATTCTGGTTTGATTTGGGGAAGAACGAAGGGCATATTTGAAGTCTCTACACGTGGAATTGAGTGAGGAATGTGTTGATGTTGCTAGATTTCGGGTCAGCATTGGAGCGTTGAAAACAAATCAATTTGGGGTTTTGAGTTGTGTTAATCAAGGAAGAAGATGAGTTATTGTTTGAGGTGCAAAGAAGCTACGCAAAGAGCAGCGTGTGAAAAAGAGGTCTCGTCACTGGCGTCATTCGCACGAAGAAGATGAAGCAAAATATATTTTGAAAAATTTTAATTTTAGTATGAAATTTATTTTTGTTGATTTTATATGCAAATAGAAAGTAATATAATTTTTCTAGCAACTAGAAATTAAATAAATCAAATAAAAAATTAAATTAATTAATCTTATAAATTAAGATTAGAAAAAACAGTTTGCAACACATTAATAGTTTTATTTAACATTAGAAGTTTAAAAATTTAATAATTAAAATTAGTGAAAACATGGAAAATAAATATTTAGGAGATCAAAATCTCTTATAAGAAAAGAATAAAATTTAGGCCTTGAAACTAAATGTGTATGTAACAACCCCAAATTTTGTTGTCTATGTACCAAAGAAAAAAAAAAAAAATATATATATATATATATATATATATTGAAATTTATATGATTTATGTTAAAGAACAAAGAGATAAAAAAATAAATTTTGAAAATTTAAAAATTTAAAGAGATTTAAATTAGATATTCATTGAGGAAAAAAAATGCTGAGTTAACAAATTTGAAAAAAGAACTTAATATGTATGTAACTAAATTAAAGTAAATAAACAAAAGGTAATATCTTATAAACCTAAGAGAAAAAAAAATCAAACTTAAGTTTGATTTTGGCGTACTTGAGCGGGGGAAGACTGAAAACACTACACCAGATAAATCTGGTTACTTCGAATTCAGTCAGTAAAGCGAGGAATCGGGAACATTCACGGATGCGGTTTGGCGGTGAATGGAGTGAGGTCTAGAATGATTCCAGTTTTATATATGTAAGGAGGAGGACGGTTGATGAAGCCGAAATTCACTGCTGCGTTGGACGTCAAGTTGAACCAACCGAAGAAGAAGAAGCAGAGAATGAAGGAGCCGCTGCTACTGGAAACCAGAGGAAGGGAAGGCAGCAGCTAACTGCTGCTGGTGCTGGTGATCACAGACGAGAAGAACAGAGGACAGGAAGAAGAGCAACCGTGCTCTGTTGTTGCTGCCATGCTCTGCAACTGCCGCTGCCCTTGCAGCTGCTGCTGCCATTGCAGCCGAACGAGGAGGAGCTGTGCAGCTGCTGCTTCAGTGCGTGAAAACAAGGACGACCGAACAGGGGAAATGAAATGAAGAAGACGATGAACTGATGTGTGTGTGTGTGATATTCTGGAGCTGCCGAAATGGAAAATGAAGAAGGAGTAAAACAACACGATTTGCTGCTACTGCTGCTGTGGTTATTGCTGATGGCGTTGCTGCCGCTGTTACAGCTATGGCTGCCGCTGCTACACCTATGGCTGCTAGTGGTTGGATCGTTGCTGGTGGTGCGGTACGAAGAAGAAGGACAAGGCTGCTATTATGGCTGCCGAACGAAAGAATAACCGGAGCAATGCTTTGTTTGGTGATGACGGCTACTGCTGTCTTCACCGTGGACCGAAGGAAGGAGAAGAAGACGATTGGAAGAAGAAGTGGCGGATAGTGTTGGGCGACTGAAATCAACAAATAGAAAGCAAAGTTCTGGGTTTGAAAATCAGAAAACAGAGCATGAAAGTAGAGGGAGGAAAGAAACTTGATAACGGTTTGGAGCTTGAAGTTTTGAAATTCTGTTTTGGGATTTCAGTTAGTGTACCAAAGAAGAGGAGAAAACTAGAGCATTCTAGCTCTGCGATGCTGCTGGTCTGTGGAAACGAAAAAGAGGAGCAGTGGTTGCGCTTGTTGGTTGCTGCAACAAGATGAACCGAACGAAGAAGAAACTGTGCAAGGAGGAAGAACCGAAAACAGGGGGCTATAATGTATTGCTGCTACTACTGCCACTGTTCTCTATTGCCAAACGGAGAAGATGGGGGGTGCGATTGAAGAACATTGGGCAGTTGTGATTGCTGGAAAATCTGGTAAAGAAGCTGAGGGGCGTGGATTTCGGATTAGTTTCTGGGTTTGGAATGAAGAACAGGGTGCAGCAACATCGAATGTTGCTGCTGGTGCGTTAATTAGGTAGAAAAAAAAATGTTTGCAATTCTGCTGGTTATGGGTATGGTATGTTATTGAACATGAATTGAGCGGAAATTTGTTAAGTGAGTTGCTGCTTCTAGATCGCGATTTGGAACAAAGTTGGTTTGGGAATGGTTTGAGAATGGTTGTGAGTGCAAACCGTGAAGGTGATTTCTGCTAGTGTGGGTGTACCATTGTGCTGTCGCGAAGAATGGGTGTTATTGTTCAAGAGTGTGATAAGTACCCTCTCTTGGATTGTGATACTGAGATATGATTGATTTTAGATGGTATCACCTAAGGCCTCTATGATTACGATTAGATTGGATCATAGGGAATACCGAGAAGCATTTCAATCTTTTTTCGGTTTTGACTTCGACCAAGATTAAATGAATGTTTGAAACGCCTAATGTTTGAAATTGTTTGTAATGTTTTGGATTGGGTCTGTATAATGCATGTGATGTGTAGGTTCGATCTACTGAGCTTTCGAGCTCACTCTTATTCTATTTTTCAAGTACACTGATACTTAGAATGTGATGTCCTACGTCAGAAGACTCGCACTTAGATTGGACACCTCATGGGGAGGTCGTCAGGGATAGGTGATTGAAAGATAATGTTTTTTTAATATTGGACTGTTTTAATGTGTTTACATTGGTTTAACTTCGATTCTTTTATATTTAAATGGTTTTACTTGTTTAACGATTTTAGTTCGAATGAATAGTTTTAAAGTATTTTCGTTGCATTAATGATGGTTTATTTTGAGGAACCCTGCGAACATCTCAATGAATAGAATAGATTAATTGGTTTTGTATGTGAAATTGTCCAGACTTTTACTTAAGAACTAAAAGTTTATGAATTTGATTTTGAAGAAAAGATTTTTTTCAGAACGAGACTTAACGTAGCATCTTGATTTTCATCGGATGATGATTCACACGTGAACGGAGGTCCAATCGAAAATTGGGGTGTTACAGTGTAATATTTAGAAGTTTTATTTTGTTCGTAATTAAATAAATTATGATATTAATAAATTATTTAAACTGTGAAGATTCAATTATTAGAAATCTAATTTTATAAGGAAGCTAGTTAGTAAATTATTAAAGTTTAAATCCAAATTAAGGAGGTTCAAAGGACTGAGAAATTATATTAATTAGAATATACAAAAGTTTAGGAATTAAGAATAATCCTAAATTAGTGGAAACTGATATTTAGACTTCCTAATTTAATTAGAAATCATTTAAATTGAGAATAAGTTATTAAGTGGTAAATTTCAGGTTTGTATATTTTATAGTATGGGATTACTCAAAGGAAGGCAAGGAACCCTGAAGATCGGCGAAATCAGGTGGGCATGACTTCCTTGCTCATATGTATTATATAGATTTAAGATTCAAAGCATTTGATTGAATAGTTCTAAGTTATTAGAATTTTAGTAGGAAATTGATTGAAATTGTTTGGTCTATGTGAATGATATGTGATGTATGATGAATTATTTAATCTATGCGTAATTAGTTCATAACATAATCTTGCATTTGGATTTACTCAAATATGGCATGTATGATGAGGAGCATATGCATCTAAATCTTATTGTTTACTCGCGCATCTTTCATGTAACTTGCATGCATAGTTTGAATTATTTTTTTAGTGTATTGTGTGACGTTTGATGTGATTGAAACTGTTTGACAAACTAAAATAAGACGCTGGTTTATTAAGAATCAACGTACTGATGAGATTATCGAGCCTGCAGCGGATCGAGGTGACATCTTCTATATATCACTGTTTGAGATTGACAAGCCATAAGACGGATCGTAGGTATTCCTAACTGGAGCTAACTCTGACAGCTCGAAGTCTTTGGGAGATGGTACAATGCCTGGGTAAGTACACTCTCTTAGGCTATGATGTGAGTGTCGATTGATTTTAGACGGTTATTAGAACCCTCTGAGATTTGGTTGGATCACAGGGAATACCGATAGGCATCTCAACCCTCTTCCAGTCTTAGACTACAAGCAAAACAAATGAACGTTTGAATGCCTAATGTTTGAAAGTGTTTGTAATATTTTGAATTGGGTTTGTATAATGCATGTGATGTGTAGGAATGATCTACTGGGCTTTTGAGCTCACTTCCACTTTATTTTTAGGTACTTATGGATGTAGAGTATGGTAGCTTACATCAGAAGGCTTGTACTTTAATTGGACACCTTATTGGGGAGGTAGTCTGTGATAGGTAGCGTTGGAGATGGTATTTGTTTAATTTTACTGAAACAATTTTCATGTATTTATTTGATTTTAAATTCAGTTAACCAGATTTGTAAGCAATATTTTATTTTTAACATTTTGTTTTGATTACAAGTTTTAGATATTTTTGCTGCACTATTTATTATTTGTATTATTAAATCCGGTGATTGTATTGGAAAATTTTTTTGATCTTTTGTTTGGTATAGAACATCCAGATAGACATTGACTTGAAACTTAATGGTTATAAAGTTAATTTTGAAGGAAAAGATTTGGACAAAATGAAATTTTCAAGTAGCATCTCGATTTTCATCGGGCGTCGATCCACACGTGAGGTAACATGTGAACGGAGGTCTGATTGAAAATTGGGGTGTTATATTAGGTTATGAAATGTGATGATTGTTTACATTCTTGTATTTAGTATCATGCTAGGAATGTGTGAACTGATTGGAATGGTTGCCATGATATCATAATGTCCAGTTATATGCTTTCTAGAGTTATGAGTTGCTGAAATGTCTATTGAATGGTTTATATGATTTCTTTGCCATAGGATAGTACATGTTATGTTGTATGGTTTGAAAATCTTGTTTGGAAAACTAAAGAAGATTAATGGTTTATTAATAACTCCATGTACTGGGGCGATGGACGGCCCGCTGGTGCATCACTTAGATTATGATCAGGGTGTAGCCAGGGCGTCATCATGGGTATCCCCAAATCGGGCCAAACTGCAAGTGGTTGTGTGATCCTTGGATTTGGGAGATCATAGTAGTTTCTATATGATTTCTATATCTTCATGGATCGTAGTCTCAGAGGTAGACTTCTATGTGATAAAGATGTCGCGCTTGGTTGTGTCCAAGACCACGAGGGGGATACCAAGGGTGATTTACTCTTTCGGTTAATTCTTGACAGTATTTAGACGGATCGACAAAAATAACCAATTAAGTGATTGAAATGCCCTAATGTAATGAAACTATATGCATGTTTTGTATGTTAGTCTGTATAATGCTAGTAATGTGTAGGAGAGATCCACTAGGCTTTCGAGCTCACCCCATTTTTAATTTTCAGGTACTAATGGGCTTGGCACGCAGTGAGGATTGACCGACCTGGAGACTGGTGGAGAGTTTTAAAGAAATGTTTCATTTTGAACTCTATTTCAGTGTTTATGTATTTTGAACATGGGAATGTTGCCTAGCTAGTTATCATTTTGTGTAAATAGAATTGTTTTATTTTACGAAACATAGTTTGAAACTTTGGCCTGTAAGCCTATTATTTCTTTATGTTATATGTAAACAAACATTTCATAGTTTAAAATATTATGAATGAATAGTGATGCATTCAATGGTTTTAGATGAATGTTTTAAAATTTAAAAGCTTTCGCAAGTACTTTGATTTTCTGTATTATTTCTTATGAAATTTCAGAGATAAAATTTTGAATGTTATTTGAACACATTTTGAAAGTTTATTTGACAATGAATCTTGTGTAAGAGATTGTTTTATTTTGAAACGAACAAAGAAAATAATTTATTTGACTTGAGCAGAACAAAGTGGAAAATGAATGAAGTCACATGTCTCGGCACTCTAGCGGGCACACGCGCCGAGTTGTGATGTCGTACGATGCTCGACTGCTGAGCTACGAAAGGCCCGACAGCGGGCGGGGGCATGACAAAACTATTAAAAATCCTAAAAATTGTTGTACAATCTTATAATAACGTTTATGGGAGGAACGATATGCAAATAACTGTGGAATTATTAGAATGGAAGAATAGTGTAGTATTTATTGGATGAAGATGAAAGGTTTGGGTTTTTTTTTTTTTTTTTGTTGGGATGAAGCTTAATAAGGGTTTGTGATAGGATAAGCTTGGCCAAACTAGGGTGTTAGAATGTTTGGATTTGAATCTCAAAACAATTTTGACAGGTATATGAGGTAAGCAAGTAACATACTGAAAATGTAAAAGTGTTGATCCCACAAGAATTTACTCCAATAATCCTTAAAAATTGATAGATCTAAATATATTAGGAAATTGAAATATTGAATTTAATTATAGAACTTAAAACAAAGCAAAATAAAACAAGAATAGTAGAAAAGTAGACCTAAATCCAACATTGATGTATGATCGGGTCTTGAGTCCACATGTAGATGGTACAAATTTAAATTATTCTTGAATGGTTGATGTTCTTACTATAACTGAAACATTAGATGCAAACCCTTCTAAGTCCACCAGTAGTCTCTCTTAAGATCTACTAGCCCATGTCATTCTAAGTGTAAGTCCTTATCTCTCAATCGTCATTTGAATAGTTAGAAGGTTAATATAAGCATGACATATATAGTGATCATCCTAGATCTATAGGCATATTTCATCCTATTTAACACCAATGCATTTGCTCGTGTATTAGAGATGCATCACCTCACAATTCTTAGCATACTCACAGTAAGAGCTCAAGGATGATGATCAAGCATCCAAGAGGCATGAGGTCCCTTCAACACAAGTAATCAAGTCCAGTGAAAAGAGATCTAATCATTCAAAGCTTGGACAAAAGATCGATACCTGGATCTAACATGCTACATGAAATTCCTAGTTTAAATATTTAACTCATGGAGAATTTAAACTTGGAAAACAACCACATTTGAAGAAGAAATTTCATTGTAATTTATAAAATTAATATTCAAATGAATACAAGT
Source organism: Tinospora cordifolia (assembly GCA_030144865.1). NCBI lineage: Eukaryota > Viridiplantae > Streptophyta > Magnoliopsida > Ranunculales > Menispermaceae > Tinospora > Tinospora cordifolia. The sequence continues at coordinate 8,906 of JAJIYU010008888.1, read as the reverse complement.
TCACTGATAGAAACATGAGAATTGCTCAAAAAAATTTCTCAATTTTAACAATCTACAATTGATCTTCGATCAATTTGTGCTTGCTGGATCTTCAATCTTCTACCCCCATCTCTTCTCCAAAATTTAGATATGATCCCTTCTTTAAATTATGAACAAGATAAAACATTCCAAAAAATGATCTAGCACACTCTAATTAGAGTCTTACAACCTTATGTAATTGACCCAAGGAAGTACAAGAATGCTCACTTAAATATGGAAAGAAATACAAAATTAAAACTGGTTTCTTATAGTAGAACCATGACCCAGGTTGGCGTCGTGTACCGTATTGTGCCGAATTCAAATAACAGCTCTAGTGATCTAACAAATTTGATAATTTTATTTTTTGAAATCATGACCTGAGTTGTTGCCTTACTACTTACCTTAAATCTTCTAAGCAAATCTTCGTACGTGTTTGTTAGGCTTTAATCCATCCTTCTTAAGATTTTATTAACCTATATAATCAATCAAAAACAACTAAGTACTATTCTCAAACAATTTTTTTTTTTTTTAAACAAAACTAAAAAACAAAGTAAACAATTAAAGACCCTAAAATAGGCTAAAATTCACGAAAATAAGCAAATTTATTCTAACATCTTGTGTTTGAGAGTAACTCTACTTAACATCTAAGTTTATTTCAACTTTAATATCTAATTACATACATGTTTAAGCTTTATTCTAATAATTTTAATAATTTAATTTATTTTTTTTTAACTTTTTTTTATAGAGGTTTATACCTTTATTTCAATCAGAGGTTGAAATTTTTTTTAAAAATATCTCAAAATAAAATTTTTTATTATCTTATAATTTTTGTAGAATTCAAAAATAAAGTTATCAACCACCATCTAAAAATATACTAAAATGCCCAAAAACAATAAAAAAAACATATGCCAAACAGCCTCCTAAATATATGCAAATTTGTACTTAACACAACGTTATATAGAAGTAAAACAAATATAAAGATAGTTTAGTCAAATTATTAGAATTTTTTAAGATAAAAAACGTTTTTTAGGTATACTAGGGACATTTGTATTCGTGATAATTTCATTACATATTGATATATATAACGAAGAGTAGATTTATCTGAAGGAGTTAGAAGGAACCTATTCTCTGAAGGACACTCATCGTCTCCACTTCCAAGCTTAACCATGGTAAGTAATCCTCTGCAAAACCCAAGCCTTTTGCTGCAAAACCCTAATTGCTTCGTCTTCTTTTTCAGATCATCCCAGAGAAGAACCGCAGAGAGATCTCGAAATACCTCTTCCAAGGTCACCTCTATATTCAATCTTTACATTGTTTTCTAGTTGTTTCCTTCAATTTTGTTTTTAATTTTCGGGCATATTGATCTGATGTTTGAGTCTGTTGTATTTAGAGGGCGTGTGCTACGCGAAGAAGGATTACAATCTTGCGAAGCATCCGGAGATTGATGTTCCTAATCTACAGGTAATCAAGCTGATGCAGAGCTTTAAATCCAAGGAATACGTTCGCGAGACCTTCGCTTGGATGCACTACTACTGGTACCTTAATAACGACGGAATCGAGTTTCTTCGTACATATCTTAACCTTCCATCTGAAATCGTCCCTGCAACCTTGAAGAAATCCGTCAAGCCTGCTGGAAGGCCAATGGGTGGTCCTCCAGGGGATCGTTCACGGTGAACTTTTGAGTTTCTGCCAACTTTTTGCTGTTTAGGGTTTTTGTTTTCAGTGGTTGACGTAGACTGGATTGTGTTAATGTATTTTTTTTCAGTGGTCCACCTCGCTTTGAGGGAGATCGACCTAGATTTGGTGATCGTGAAGGATACCGTGGGGGTCCCAGGGGGCCGTCAGAGTTTGGTGAGAAAGGAGGCGCTCCACCAGAATTTCAGCCTTCATTCAGGGTAATTTGTGTTACCATAGTTCATTATTTCATTGTTTCCGTTTGATGTTTCGATATCTGTTTGTTGGTTTTACTTGGGGTTTTGATTTTCAGGTGTATATAATTTGAATTGTAATAGTTACCTGTTCCAAAATTGCCTTGGCTATTTTTTTTTAAATAAAGAATTAAAATGTGTTTAACGTAGATTAATTTATCTTGTTTCTCGTCTTTGTGTGTGACTCAATTTGGGCAGTAGTGTTTGGAGTTATTGGATGTAATCAATTCATCCAGAGACCTAATCTTGTCGGCATTTTGACGTTGCTTTTCTGACAATGCCAATCTCAACTAGAGCTTTCGCTGTCTGTACGTGTTATGTTTGTCCTTAAAGCAAGGACTTGGAATAGCAGATGTGTTCATTGTTGCTTGGGAGTTTGTTTGGAACTTAAAAGTACAGAATTTCGTGGGTGTTGGATAACATTGTTTTGAGTACACTATATAGTTATGCTCAAGAAGCTTGAAAATATTGGGCCAATTTGGATCTCTATTAGTGCTAGAATTATCTTCAACTTAACCACCTTTGGGCCCAGATGTGGGGTTTTATTCTATAAGGCTTTGGTATTAATGAGGGTGATATTCTAACTTATATTTTATGTGATAAACTTTGCTTATATTACATGTTAGAATATTATTTTGATTCACCCATACCAAACCTTTGATGGAAATCCAACTTTCATGACTACAATACTACACAATCCATGTTAGATAAACTATTGTCATCATCTTAAGGAGCTACAACCAGGAGGACACATATTTCTGTTCCAACTGAGCCATTAGCTTTGATGCCCTTTTTTGGTTATTTTGTGCTCCATCTCACCTTGGCTGTTGATTGGGACATATGTCATTGTATAGGTGTGGGTTCTAGGGAGAGCATTGGAACTTGAGGGCTGAACTTTTGTTTAGTTCAATTGTACTGAATATGCTAATTTGTTTGTATTTTGAATAAAGTCTGTCCCCTCTCCCAAAAAAAAAAAAAGAGAGAGAGAGAGAGAAACTGAATAACTCAATCATTTTCCATTATTGTGCAATCAAATAGAGATAGCAAACTATGTTTTGATTAACAATTCCAGTTCAAATGAAAGTAATCATAACACAATAATCAAAGTAATAACAAGAGTATTCAATTCAACACACAAGATGTAAATAGAAAACACTTCAAAGTGAAGGAAAAAATCACGGGTCATCGAATTCGGTGAATATTTTAGTAATGAACTTAGTGAGTGTTACACATCCTTTCTAGATATACTTGAGTCCAACAATTTTAATCTCACCAAAAATGGTGGATACAACGCACATGAACCATCAAACTAAATAGATATGAATTTGACTAATTAGAAGAATTCCAGAAGTGAGGAATTCCAAAATCTTGCGAAGTGTTGAAGTGGAGGGAATTGTTGAAGCTATGAACAAGGAAATCCCAAATGAAATCCTTTTTCTCATCTTCTTCTTCATTTTTTTTCTTTTCTTTCTCTCACTCTCATCCATGACCTTTTCTTCTTATTTATTTATCATTTTGTTAGAGTACTAAATCAAGATGCTCTTTCACTTAGCTTTATAAACCATTAACTCTCAAGATAGGCCTTTAATGCAATTTTCATTGTTTGACAAGTTATTTCATGAATATTGCCTTCAGTAATTTTTTTGGGTATGGTGTGAATTGAAATAATAGTTTGAAATCGGATATGAGTAAGTTTATTACATGAAATATAAGTTGAGATGTCACCCTCAATAGTAACAAAGCATCTTAGAGTGAGGCCCTACATTTAAGCCCAAAGGTGGTCAAGTTAGAGACAATATTAGTACTAGTAGAAATCCGAACATGCTGACAGGTTGTGTCACAACTAGGTAGATTTGTTGTTACTAAGTTCTTATTGATCAAATGGAGGAATCAAAAGAAAGAAATTGATGATGATTAGATTAATTAACAATGTCTAACTATGCAATATGGAAACGTCATATGGAAGACTATTTGTATAGTTATAGAGATGTCTAGTTTGATGATATGATTCATGCTCTTATTTTGTTGGGTTCTTTTGCCAAATAGTTGGAAGACTCTTGTTATTTCACTGCTAATTCATTATCAAATGGTAAGCTCACATTAAAGATGGAGACAGATGGTTTGCTGGGTGAAGAAAATTGAAGGAAAGAGCGAAGGCTTATTACACAACAATTATCTCAAGCACTCATCATTGAGAGATGTGGTAGGGGAAAAAGTAGAAATCTAAGGAGCCATGACAATGACAATAGGACAAGAGGAAAACCTAAGTCAAGGAAGGAAACCCTATGTCAAGCTAGCACTTAAGAGATTTTAGTCTAGAAAATTGATGATGAAGCAAAATAATGAATAAGGTGAAGAAAAGAAAGAAGGCACTAATTATGTTACACCTACAAATAATGGTGATATTTGTATATTCATTGAATCCTTTGACTTCTCCCTAAACTTCATCCTTTGAAGTATGAATTAATTCAAAAGAAGTTAGGAAATTTTGAGAAACTTTTGTAAAAATTAATTGACTTGAAAAAAATTTAAAGAGCTTAGAAATGATAAAAATAAACATAGGTGAATACTTTGCACGTATACAAGTATAAACACGATGAATTGAAACATGTATGCTTTATAACTTGAATAGTTGGATTCCTTTCTTTCAAATCTTTCATTCAATCTATATTTCCATACAAATATTAGCATATTCATTGAAATTTTGCTTTACTTAGTTAAAAATCATGTATTATTTTTCATACATCATCAAAGTTGTTGAATTTTAGCAAATTTTGGTGAAATTTTTGAAGTTTCTAGCAATTTTTGATTTTTGATTTATTTATTTATTTATTATTATTATTATTTTTTTGCATTTGAACTCTTGTTCGACCTCCCAAAAAAAAAAAAAAATAATTTGGCTTGTTTCATTGAAGTTTCTTGAATATTTATACTAGAGGTGTTTGTGGTTTGGGTTGGGTCGGGTTTGGGGTAAACCCGCAACCCAACCCAAACAGTTCGGGTTGGGAAAGTTGAAACCCAACCTAACCCAATCTATGGCTAGACCCAACCTAATCCAAACAGTTCGGGTTCGGTTTGGTTTGGGTTGGGTTATCGGGTTGAATTTTAAAATTTTTACAAGTTGTTTACTTAAAAGTAACATTCTTTGCCTAGGTAAGCATATTATAAATGAAGAAGAAGCAATATAAGGAGAATGAACCATACGTATGAGACTAAACTAGAAAAATTACAAGAAATGAGAAGAATGTTAGCAAAAATTCGAATATTCAAATAGGAAGATGAGGATTTGGAAATAAACAAGAAGAATTATTAGATAGAACACATTTGAAACAGGTGAAGAATATTGATTGATAATAGATTGAACAATAGTAGGAATACTATAAATATATTACATATTACTAAGTAATAGGCAAAGTAATAAATAAAGAATGATGTTTAATGCATTAATCTAATACAAAACGAGTACAACGAGCCCCTTTATTAGATGTATAATGGTTAATGCATCAATCTAATACAAAAACTTGAACAACATGTTTATGCTTTCTTTTCAAGGAGCAAAATGCATCATCTCCTTGAATCATATTTATTTTAGAACCAAAATTGGTTGCGCAAAAACTAGGATATTTTTCGGTTTAGTCGGGTCATGTTCGGGTTACGGGGGTTAAACTCTCAACCCAACCCAAATCATTCGGGTTGGGTATTTTTAAACCCAATCCAACCCAAATACAGTTTAAAACCCAACCCAAACCAACCCAAAAGGTTTGGGTTGGTCGGTTCGGTCGGGTTGATAAACACCCCTAATTTATACCATGGAATAGGATGGTGTGAATCTCCGATGTCATAATTCTCATTGTATGTCACTTCCCATAATAATCACTTCCTTATTATATAGCATTATCCAAGTTGTTCATGTGAAAATGGGAAATGATGCTGAGTGTGAAGTTGTTGGCATAGGAGATGATTTGGGGAACATTGATGTTGAGTGGGTTGATCTTGAAAGATGTGAATCTTCTTCTTGATGCTTGTTTTAGCTTGATCTTTATTGGTGCATTTGATGATATCAAAGCTATTTCAATTAGTTTAGTGAAGGAACGTAGAAGCTTATTTAGAGGATCTTTGGTGGTGGTAAAGGGAAAAAAATCAACTCTCTTTATATGACTCATGCTACACCTTTTAGAGAAGTGAATATTGTTGATGACTTTTCCACAAAACTGTGGCATCTAAGAATTGGTCATTTAAGTGAAATATGGTGTGCAAATTCTTGCCAAGAAACAACTTTTTCGTTACATGAAAGGTGTTGATCAATTAAAGCCTTGTTCGAATGGTAAGCAACATAGAGTTGCAAACAAAAGTTTTTCTTTGAAGCGATCATCTAGTGTGTTAGATTGGTTTTATTTTGATGGTTGTTCTGTGAATGCTGAGAGTCATGGTGGTGTCTAGTATTTTGTGCTCTTCGTTGATGATGATTCTAGAAAAGTGCGGAATTTGGTTAAAAATGAAAGACCAAGGGTTAGATTACTTTAAAATTGTTCATGTTGTTGAAAGAGAAACTAGAAGAAAATTGAATTGTGTTCATGTAGATAATGAGCAATGAGTACAAAGGTCCATTTGAAAGGTATTGTAGAGTTCTAACTATCAAGCTTAAGAAGACAATTCTAAAAAGCCCATAGTATGATGGAGTTGCTGAGAGGATGTATGATACCATTCTTAGTTGAATCATATTTATGCTTTCTTGTGCAAAAATTGCCAAAATCCTTCTTGGCAAAGACAATGGTGACTGCAATGGATTTAATTGATTAATTATTCTTTCTTTTTTAGTCCCAAGTAAGAGTGAGGTGCTAGATAGGGTATGGAAAGGGGTAGATGTCTCTAACGGTTATTGGAAGTTTTTGGCTAACAAGCACTTGTACTTGTCGCTAGAGGTGAGAAATCCTAGCTTGACCACAAGACTAAGTAAGGTATCTTCTTGGATTAAGGTCATGAAGAGTTTGACTATTGATTGTGGGATCCAATTGATAAGAAAATTATCAAAAGTAAATTTGTGGTTCTCTTTAAGGACCAAATTATGAAGATTTTGAGAAACTTGTAATGCAAAAGTTTTTGTAAGTAGGGATGCTTCTAGATCCTCTCCCATCACCTCTAGTGCATGTTGATGATATCCGAGGTGTTCAAGGAGATTGATGCTAGTGATGTCTAGTTATTCTCGTGGAAAGAAATAAGAGTGTTAAAAGCCATGCCGGATGAAATGAAATTATTGCATGAGAATTGTGATCTAGTGTATTTCAATCTAGTGTAGTTTCTAACGAGTAAGGGAGCCTTGCAGAATAAGTAGATGTTAAGACCGAGGATTGAAGAAAATAGCTCACAACCAAGGTACGATGAAAGGCTAGTTGTAAAGGGTTTTAGCTAAAAAAGGGTATTGACTTTGCAGAAATATTTTTTTCTTTTTGTGAACTTGCCATCTATTTAAGTTGTTTTGGGACTGGCAACCAATATGAATCTAGAGATTAAACAACTTAATGTCAAAACTTCATTGTTTCCATGTTGATTTAGATGAGCAGATCTATATCGAGCAACATGAGGGCTTTCAACCCCAAAAAAGGAGAATTTTGGTGCAAGTTGAGAAAGAGCTTGTGTAAAACAGCTATCATTCCACAGCCTTATCTGGTTCTAAGTTCAGACTCACCCCTTTAATAATGATACTTATTAGATAGTGATATTTACATAGGTACCAAAAATACATGTTATTAGTACTATGCTAATAACATCCATATGCAAAACTAAAAAGAGTTTGTTATTCTTCTTAAAGCTTCCTTTTTCCCTTTGGATCCGAACATGAAATGCTAGAGAGCTTGCGGGGAGCAACCAAAACTTAGTGAATAAAACTATTTTGCCATTACACACGCAGTTAACTCAACATGTAATGCAACTTATTTCAAAACCAATTAATACATAAACAAATTATTCACCATGCACACAAAATAAAACATACATGCTCAAAATATGCTTTAAGCTTTCATCTAGATAATATATATAATTCATACTACCAATTATATCTATTCTCATCCTACTGATAGTACAGTGGGGCTCATCCCTTATCTACATTTACATACAGGTAGCAACAAAGTACCTAATCTCAGTAGGAGAGCACCAATCCACAAGTCTAAAACCCATGTGAGTCTGTCTTTCAATTCTAGGAACTTTCCTTAGAAGGATACTTATGAACTAATTTGCTCCAGCAAATCTCATGAATTAAAAATCATAATGCAAATGTCATAACATGCTTCCACTTATAACACATTTTTCATATTTAGAATGTCATATAAACACGTTATTATTTGTTTGTACGGTGACCAACTTCTTCAAGAATTGTTATAAGTTGCACCAAGCAAAATAATTGATTATTAGGTATCAAATTTTCCCATGAAATCCATTTAACAATACCAATTCTACTACCCCCAACATTACTTCATTTATATCTTAAATATTATATAATCATTTCCTCATCTTATATATATCATGGCGGTGAGAACATCCCATCTTTTTGTCATCTATTTTTCTTTGAAAAGAACCTATATTTGAAAAATAAAACAAAGAAACAAGGAAGAAAGAATAAAAAAATTGATGAATTCTTGAGAAATTAAATGTATAAGTGAGTTATATTAACTCTTTTTGTCGTAAAATTAGCTTTTAACTATTATATGATATTTTTACAGTTATAAATTTTGCAGTAAGTGGTATTTTATAGTATTTGTTTTTTAAATGGAATATTAACCCACTTGAGTAAAAACACATAAAAATTGTATCGTTGTATTTGTACTGTTGTGTAGATCGCAAATTTGTAATTGGGGGGGGGGGGGGGGGGGGGTGGGGAACCGGGTGGACGGGGAGGAAAATTCCTACAATTTAGGGAAACACGGGGGGTTATTTTTTTGTTTGTTGGGGGTTGTTTTTTTCGGG
>JAJIYU010008887.1:0-17535 GCA_030144865.1 Tinospora cordifolia | reverse complement strand
TCAAACATTTAATTGGTTATTCTTGTCGTTCCATCTGATTTCATCAGGAATTAACCGAAAGAGTGAACCACCCTCGGTATCCCAATTGTGGTCCTGGACACAACCAGGCACGACATCTTTCTCACATAGACGTCTACCTCTGAGACCACGACCCAAGATGATACTGAAATCATATGTACGCCATATGACTTTTCCAAATCCAAGGGTCACACAACTGCTCGCAGTTTGGCCTGGTTTGGGGATACCCACGATGACGTCCTAGTCACAACTGGATAACATCTACGTGATGTACCAGTGCCCGTCCATCGCCCCGGTACGTGGAGTTCTTAATAAACCTTTAATGTTCTTTAATTTTACAATCATAGTTTTCATTCCACGCAGCATATAGACATGCTTATTCAAAATGCTAACCTAAGCAAGGAAAGCAAACAAACACCAAGCTAATCATAATATCCTAATACTAGAAAGCGAGTAACCAGTCATCAGGATATCATATCAATCATTCCACCCAACATCCGCATAATACTAAACATGAATTTAAACATGAATCATATTCCATTCCTCAACACTCACCACTTGTCAAATCTAAAATCAACATTTACAGATTCAATCCTCCGAATCTTCAAAACCCTCAAACTACATCAATAACCATCATAGATATCCAATCTAGGTCATTCATATCAAATTCCAAATAAAGGGTTTTTCCAAAATTTGAATTTTTCCTTTCACCGCATCAGCATACAAAACTATATTCATTTCCTTCCAAATTCAAAATAGAACATATTTAAAGCTGGTCACTACTTCAAAATATGAGCGGATCGAGTTTTATTACCTATTAAAGGATTTGTACCTTTAAAAACCTTTCAAAGAGGTAAAATTCGTCTAGATCTATCAAAAACTGCAAATGAACAGTCAAAACTTCTAGAATTTAGTCTAGAATCATTAATTCATCAATTTAAAATTATGTTTTCAAATACAATTCTTTGAGAATTTTTATCATGGATTTTTCATTGGAAATGATTTAGGAAGTCGATTTTTGAATAAAAAGATTTTGACAAAAGAAAAATTTGTAGTAGCATTCCGATTCTCAATGGGTAATGACCCATAACACATGTCGGAAAGTCCGGTTGAAAATTGGGTTGTTACAGTTAAGTGCATAGAATTGAAAATCCACTACAACTTTTAATGGTAGGTTTTATGGCTCCTTCCCCACAATTTATGAAACTTGATCACCAAGCCATCACTCCCTTGTCAAACAATCATCATTGTGTTTCTATGGGGTGGGATGAATCACAAGATCTTTGCAAAGGAATCACATTTTCTAATAAAGAAAACTTACAATATTGTGTGAAATGATGTTACATAGCCAAACAACTAAAATATGTTGTGGTTGATTCAGAACCTAACTCCTAGTCAATCAAATGCAAGAAGTGAAAAGATGGTTGCCAATGGGGATAAGGGCTTGTAAGCACAAGAAATCAGGATTGTTTCAAATAACAAAGTGTCCATATCCACACATGCATGTCTTTTCTCAAATGTCACAAGATCACAAACAATTGGACTTAAAATTAATATATCATTCAATATTTGATCTTGTAAAGCATGACCTTGCGATTTCAATACCTACATTATATGAATCAATCAAGAAAGAATACAAGTATGATGCACATTAGAGAAAAGTGTGGCATGCAAAAAGAAGGTGATGGAGAAAATCTTCGCTAATGGGAAAGGATCATATAATTTGTTCCTAAAGTGGATGGATGTGTTAAATGCATGCAATTTTGGTTCTCATGCACATGTAGACTACTATAGGCCCAATAACCATAGTATTTCCAAGTTTCATCATGTTTTTTTGGCTTTTAGTCCATCAATTGAGGGGTTTAAACATTGTAGACCTATTATCCAAATTGATGAGACTCACCTATATGAAAAATATCATGGTAAATTGCTCATTGCCACGATGATCAATGCAAACAATCATATCTTTCATCTAGCATTTGATATTGTTGGTGAGAAAACATAAATAACTAAGCATGTTGCTTAGGAAGCTTCATTATAATGTAACAAATAGAGAAGACATATGCCTTATTAGTGATTGTCACCCTAGCATGTTGAATATTGTGAGAGAAACAACAAATGGTTGGCTTGAGCCTAATAGATTTCATCAATTTTGTTTGAGGCATGTTGGTAATAATTTCAATAATAAGCTCCATGATGAGAAGTTGAGAGATATGGCCAAGGTAGTAGGTCAACAATACCAACTTCACAAGTTTGCAACACAAATATAAAAATTAGAGAAAATGAGAGAGGGTTGCACACGATGGTTTAATCTTACCACCATGCTCAAAGAGTGGTGGACAAAGGCTTATGATGGTGGGGTTTGTTATGGTTCGATGGCTACTAATGTAGCAGGTTAGCATGTGCATATTTCTTTTAGTTTGCTTTTGTCATTCTATTTTACTCCTTTTCTTATAACTAGGAATATATGCATTTATAAAACTTTATGTTGTTATCACATTTCTTGTAGAGAACTTTAATGGAGTAATGAAGGGGCTCATTTTTTATCCTGTCGCAGTAGTGGAGTAGTTAACATTTTATATTTGCGTTGCATGGTTCAATGCTAGATGAGAGGATATAGAAGAAAAAAAATAGTGACAGACAAATTTTCACAGAGTATGTCATTCTCAAAATGCAACATTAAACTAAAAAGGAAAGGAAGCACATGGCTACATTGATCAATCAACAACTTCTAACATTCAAGGTTATCACGAGCATACAAGATGCACACACACACACACACACACACACACACATATACAAAGGAGGAAACAAACAATTTTTCATGCTACAAGATTGTCTATGTAGTTGTGCCAAATGGCAATGCTATGGGATATTGTGTTCACATGTGTAGGTAGTGTGTTGTTATGTTTCCCTTTATTGTGATCAATATGTTGAATATTTGTATCGTCTTGACCAATACTTAAAATTTTATGAGCCAATTTCTCATCCCATACAACACGAAGCTTATTGGCTAGCATGTAGCATCTAATATATTTTGATACCTAATTATGATAAAAACAAAAGTAAATTTGGTCGACTGAGGTTTCCACGATTGAAAAATGAGATGGACATTCGAGAACCTTATACCAAATTTAGATGTGGACATTGCAGATGTGAATATCACAATACACATCGCTATACGATCCTTCTTGGAGGGGCTATATGAGCTATTGGTTTCTTATATATTTTGCATGTTCATTAAATATTTGATTATTATGTATTTGTTGCTAGAAATTATATAATATCACGATCCATCTCATCATGTTGTGGATCCTTTCGTATACAAATATAAGTGATATTCTCTATTTATCCTAATGTTGGTATGTGGCAAGAGTAGCGTCGTGCTTATAAATTAGACTACATTCTTAGCATGATATATAAATCATTTCTTAGATTTTGACAAATCATTTTGAAAGATTTTTGTTTCAACGCGTTAAAACTTTCTACCATCTTTGATGTCGATAAATAATATGTTTTCTATGAAGGTAAGATTGAGCCAAGTCCCTTAGATCCATTAGTATTAACTTTATAGGATTGTCATTAATCTGGGCCTATACAGGAAGGAGAAGTACTCAGTTCTACTATTAACATTAGATGTTGCTCATCTTTTTTATATTCTATCGTATCAAATGTGTCATTTTTAAGTTGTAACATGTGCTAGAGGTGCAGTGTCAATATTGGGAGTTTGTGTTACATTATAGACTATAGCTAGATTGACATTTATTCTATACTTATAGTGGCTACTTTTATGGGGTAGTATGTGGTGGCTTCGTTCAGTTAGAATGGCACTTAATTACTACATCCATAGAACATTAACACCAAGATACCCGTGCCTTTTATTTAAGTGTTAGAGAGGCTATTATTACCTTCCAAGATGTTAAGGTGTAGCTGAGGTTGTGGGTTGATGGTCTACTAGTAACAGGATTGACCAACCTTGACTATGAGGCTTTATGTGTTGAGTTGCTCAAATTTATGTCAGAGGGCAATGAAAGAAGAGGAGCGCAATTGAATCTGGCCACTATTTTAGAAAGGGTTCCCAACTTACATAAAGACTAGATAGAAATTCATACACAATAGTATGCACAAGCTTACATTTTGTAGATTGTTGGAGGTGGCTTGTTTTTGGATTAATCAATCAATCTTGTGCATCTATGTGTTCTATTGCTTCTTGCAGACTTTGATGTATGTGCTACTTATGCATAGGGTGGTGCAGTTTTGGTTTGGCTGTATCGCCAGATGTGTCATGCTGTAGATTACCAAAAATGAGGCATTTTAGGAGCTCTACTTTTTGTACAACTATGGACTTGAGATAGATTTTCTTTCTTGTGTCCATAGACACGCAACGTTTCTTGAGTAGATCGAGATGTACATGTTTTGCTTGAGCCGCCGTTGGGATATAGGTATATAGTTTGAGTTTTGGCTTGAATGAGCTTTATTAATCACTTTTGACATTTCTAGTAAATAGTAGTTGAACATTATCATTTGTAGGTGGGGACAAGTGTTGGTGAAGAAAGAGGTCTTCGCCAACATGTTAAATAAATATAGGAATGCGCTAGACATATACAACCTTCAATATCTGCATATTTTACTTTCTTCTTATAGTTGGATGTGATTTATAAGTTGTGATATTAGAAACATGCATGTACAAGTTTGTTGGACTCCATATACCCATGAGTTGATTGATAGATTACTTTATTATTGTAAGCATGAGCAAAGCATTTGGTGTGTGTCTCCAATAATTTACTTTTTTGCCATTGTTAAGTTACATCATCCAAATCGAGTGTTACGTCAATTTGGCATTAGACAAGGGATTCTAGAGTCATGTGACATAAGTGTTCACTTATAGAAGTGCAAAATGCAAGGCCAAAGTGACATTAACTGAAGTCAAAAGCATAAGTGTTATGTTGATCATTGGAATCGACAAAAATATTTTTTATCATTTAGATTTATATTATCTTATTATGTTCTTTTAAGTTTACTACTACAAATTTAACACACATCAATATGTACACACAACATCGATATTGTAATACTCGAAAAATCTGGGCTAAAAGAACCCACACTGTTCACTTCACGACAAATAACCAATCGGCGGTACTGTTCATGGCACTATAGCACACTATTCACATTAGACAAACAACAATTTGCAGTATTGTTCACGTAAGATAAACAACAATTTGCAATACTATTCACATCACTGTAGCGGACTATTCACGAAGACAAACAACAATTTGTAGCACTGTTCACGTATGTTATTTTTGCATGAAAAATCTATATAAATCCCTTCCCCCTCATTCGCAAATTTATCCCAGTAAGAGAAAAGAAAAAAAATTTTGCTTGCTCTCTTTTTCTCTCTCGTTCGTTGGTTGTTTAAAACAGCAAATATAGTAGTAGTAAGGAGAAAACCTAAGTTTTTGAAAACTAGTAGTGAGGATCTACTTCTAAGTGTTTATTTTGGAGCAACTAAAAGATTCTATAAATCAAAGTAGGTATAATAACTTATCTAAGTCTCTATGCAAGTTTATTTGTTTAGAATTTGAGATATTCGGATGTCAAAAGAACAAGAGATGGGAGAAACATGTGTAGAAAAGTCCACTTTAGTACTTACTACAATATTGTTTGCGCATATGATGTTACTATTCACGATTACACTACTATTCAAAAAAGGTAATGTTCACTATTACTATTCATGGGGGTACTATTCATATTCACTGTTCACAGATGCGTACTGTTCACATATGGTATTGTTCATATGTACGGTACTGTGCATAAGTATTGTTCATGAACAGTTATTAAATCATATTTTTGAAACATTGATCCTGAAGACTAATAGTCAAAGACTCAAACCAATTTGGAATAATAACACAAAGATTCAAGGGAGTCAACTATTAAGGTGGAAATGACTATACTCACTCTTTAAATATTTTAGTCTTGAATGTGAAACATGATTGTGTGATTAATGTTTTACGATCTTGAAAGCATGCTACGAATGTTATGATGCTTGACTATATGATTTCTTGCCTATTTAGACAGCATGATTTATGTTATACAATATTACGTCATTACATGCCATGTTAAATTTTTACATGATGTGATCTATGTGACCATAGCATGATCAAGGATTAGGTAGCCTAAATTTATCCTTAAATCATTGTAAATGTTAAGAATAATATGGTATGCTAGTGGTCACTAAATGAAGATAAATAAAATCCTAACCACTTAATAGGGCAATGATACAGATACAGTGATAGTAATCTGGTATCATCATGGCTATTTTCCCCACCCTGTGCGGGTGTCTATGCTACTGTGGCGGTAGTTGAGATGGGACTAAGGATCGAGTGAGACCTCATTCCTAAAGTTTTGTCATGATGAGGAATTGGCCTTCGAGGCATTACTTCTAAGAGTTCGGACACAGAGGAATACCGAAGAGATCCCTTTTGGTATTAACGTCAACTTAAACAAATGAAATGTCTAAAATGCCTACTGATCTATAAGTGTTTGCATGTTTTATGTCTTGACTTTAATAATGTTTGAGATGTGTTGTATATGATCCACTGGGCTCTTGAGCTCACCACACTCTGTAACACCCTGGCCCCCGGTCCATCCTGTGGGTTCCCTCAGGCCACGCTCGGAGAAAGTGTACCCGCTCGACTAGGGAAGCCATAGCTGCATCATCCGCCGAGAGCCGGAGCGCTACTAGATCCAATCTTGCATTCTATTTCTTTCTTTCTATCTTTCTATCCATCAAGTAATAGTAAAATCAATTTGAAATAGACTTGAATATTTTTTTGAAATGAATTTCTAAGTAAATAAAATGATCTGAAAATTCAACTGAAAGGAAGAGCATCACATTCAAATTTAAACAATTTAAAAATTTCTAAAATAAATCCAAAACATTTAATCACATAAAAAAGATTGGTCTAAAAAGAAAGGGGCACAGGTATTTAAGTACAAAAATGAAGTGCGTAGAAAGTAATAACAACTTCTCCAGTGACGTTACATCAAAAGTCAGATCCGCCTAAGGATAGCCAACTCGCACTGTGTCAACTGTCACCTAAAATAGAAAAGTGGGGTGAGCTCATGTAATACCCTAAAATTTTATAAGATCTCAACGTCATTAAGAACAGTTAAAGTAGGAAAACAAATTTAATAAAAGAAAAAAAATAGCAAAAATATTCAAAAACCATGTATTATAAGTCTAAATAACATGATTTTTTTACTCCCTAGCCTTATCCAAATTTCGAATGCATAACATGATTTTTTGTTAGCTTAAGATATGTTTAGAAAAATGCTAGGACTTGCTTGATTGACCTTGTTTGGGTTTGACTTGGTGTATGTCCTTGATGCATGGTTGCTTGTGCCATAACATGCTAGATAGAGATTTCTATGAGATGATTTCTATGAATGGCTGAACACATCTATTTTGATTTACTTTAAATGGTACATTGATGATCACATATGACTTGGAATGACATGCATGACTAAAGAACATTAAGTTAAGATTAATAACTCCACGTACTGGCACGGTGACCGGCCTTAGGGTGTCATCGTGGGTGTCCCTACTCAAGCTGACTGCGACAACTGCTTGTGTCGACAGAGAGTCACTGCGGACTTCCATCCTTAGATTGTGGTCCCGAAGGTAATCGGCCCTTAGGCGTTACCCCCAGATTCGCTCCCGGACCACACAGGGGATACCGAGGGTTATGGACTCTTTCGGTCTTAGATGACAACAAAACAAGAAATTGTGTGAAATGCCTAATGTAATGAAAGCGATTGCATGTTTTGTATTCTGGTATATATAATGCTAGTGATGTATACGGATGATCCACTGGGCTCTCGAGCTCACCCCACATTTTCTATTACAGGTAATCATTGACACCGCAGGAGTAGGCCAGTATACGGGTCGTCACTTTGGGTAGTGACCTCACTGGGAGGTTGTCACAGTTTTCAGTTTTCTTGAGTTGATAGTTGTATCATTTTGTTGTAAATAATATTTTTGTGCTTAAATTGAACTGGGCATATGTTCTCTTTCATCTTTGAACTATTTCACATGTAAATTAAATATTTTGGAACTTAGGCCCATTGGGCCATGTTTTATCTTTGCATTATACTTTGAAAAATGAATTCGAGATGTTATTCCGCTGCAAAATATTTCACTTGGTCAAATATTAATTCACTATAGATTTATGAACTAATTGAGTTCCGCTGCATGCATTTTTAATGAATTTCACATCTACTAAAAGAAACGAGTATTTTGATGGTCGTGGTGCATTTTAGTTTGACTTTTTAACTTGCTGAAAAGGAAGGTTTGAAACATGATATTGAATGAGAAAGAGAACCGAACCACGTGGCCTCCGGCTCTTGGAGAACGACTAGATGACCCGGCAACGAATCGTCGAAACTAAGATAGAGATCGATGCCAGGAGCCAGGGTGTCACAGCTCAAGAGCCCAGTAGTTTATACTGCATATCACTAGCATTATTCAGACCAAAATATCAAACATGCAAACACTTTCATTTCATTAGGGCATTTCAAACACTTTATTGTTTTCCGTTGTAGTTAAAACCGAAAGGTTTGTGGCCTCAGCGTCTCCCTCATGGTCCGGGAGCGAATCCGGAGGTACCACCCGAGGGTCAGTTACCTTTCGAGACCCTAGCAGGGGCATGAGGTCTGAAGTGACACCCAGCCTGCAACCAGTCTAGTTGAGGACACCCACGAGGACACCTTAAGGCCAGTCACCGCGCCGGTAAGTGGTTTTTTTGGCCTTAATTTAATTTTCCTTAGTTTCACAGAAAAGGTTTTCAATCCACACTAGCATAACATGTACTACCCTATGCAATTAAAATCATATAAATCATTCAATAAACATTCAAGCAATCTATATCTCTAGAAAGCACATCACCAAACGTTATGATGTCATTCCAATCAATTCACACATTCCTAGCAAGATACTAAGTACAAAGAATGAAAACAACCATCATGTTTTATATTTAAAGTTTGAATAATAATAGAGAGTATAGTAATCACACCCACCTATATTCTTTTCAAGTCGCTCGGCCTCCGCGTCGCTCTAGTGTTCTTGATCTGACATTGGAATCAAGGTAATTAATTAATTTGTTTCAAGTTCCTCCTATTCATCTGAAAATCCCTATTTCTCCTTTCATAGGATAGTTCTAAATTTTTTTTTTATATATTTACATCAAGACTCCAATCATATTTCTTTATATATTAAAATCATCCATTCGTATTAAATGTAACTCTATTACGAACAAAATAAGACTTCTCAATCTAAAATCTAAGTTACTCTAGAAGTATTAACTTATACCCGAAATTTATTTCTAAGCCTTCAAATCTAATTCTTGGTACTCATCTTCAGGAAATAATTTATTTCCACCAATATCAACTTAGGGGTCTAAGATTTATAGGATTACATTTCTCTCAAAAATTTCAAAGTAATTTTTTTTGTACCAAAATTGTTAAATCTAGAATTAAAAATCAATATCAACTAAATAAATCTTCAAAAGTAGTTCATAAAATCAATTCCTATTAAATAAGGTTTTCGAATCTAAAAATCCAAATTAAACCTTAAGTTACTAATTATTTTATAAAAAAAATTCTAAGCTAACCTCCTTAAATTTTTAAATAAATTATTTCATCCTTAAAACTTTTTTTTAGAATTTTTTTAATTCCTAAATAAATAATTTCACTTAACTGAAACAATCCTACATAAATTTCATTTCCAATCTCCACAACCCCCTGAGCTTCGATCTCAAATTTTTTTTTTTCAAATATCCATCCCAAAAATCGACGTATATCTAAAAATACTAGTTCTGACAAAATTATTGAACGAGGCTTCAAACTTCATACATTATTATTATTATTATTATTATTATTATAATTATTATTATTACTGGAGGCTTAGATTTTTTTTTCTAAACTTCATTTCGCGCATAAAAATCACAGAAGTAATAAATTTCCTAAACTTCACTCGCACATTGAAATCATAGAAATAATAATTTCTTAAACTTCACCTTGCGCATAAAAATCACAGAAATAATAAATTTTCAGTTATCAAAAATTTAGCAAAAATATACCTCTTCGCTACGATCGATCCATTTCATGCCCTTTCGAACTGTGATTCGATGCACTAAATCAGATTCGAAGGGGTTTGCAATAGCTTGTATGAGTTCAAAAATCATAGATCTGTAACAAATCCAAATACTCAGATTCAAGCTTCACATTATAGCATTAATCTACTAAACACCAACACAAATCATCTATGCATCCATTAAGGGGAAAACACAGCTCACCATCAATGTGTAGTAGCTGGATTTTTGGTTCTTCTTCACGGACGGACTGCAACAAAAATGGTGGACAGCAACTAATCTTCTTCGTGGCGTACAGCTGCACAAACAAAATCATAGGCACAAAATAGATTGTGGTTGGTTTTGCAAATCCAACAAGCTACGAACTAGATCCACGGCCAGCAACCCAGATCTGGCGTGATTGAGCTTGCAGCGGTGGTTTTTGATGGTGGAAAGGGTAGATCCGGTGAGCTTTGAGGATGTATTGGTTGCTGGTTTTGTAGATCCAAACCAGAACAGTGGTTGGTTTTGCAAATCTAGCAAGATCTGGAACGTGATGACCAGTTTTGTGTAGATCCGAACTAGATCGTGGTTGCGGTGTGTAGATCCGGTGTGATTTGAAAAGCTTGACGATGCTGGTTTGTAGTTGCAACTTCCTTCTTCCTCCACAGCCAACAACAAGCTCCCCTCCTCGTTTTTCCTCTTTGTGGCTCAAGAACGCACAAGACCAGCAACAATGGTAACCGAGCTTCTTCTTTGTGCAACACAAAAATGCAGCTGCAACTTGTTTTCAATCCAAATCAAACCGGAAAATTTCTAGTTCTAGATCTCAAATCCAAAAGAAAACTTGAATGAGAATCTTGATTTTTTTTTGTTCCAAAACCCCAAATCCAAAGTCTTGATATTTTTTTGTTGCTCTAGAACTTGAATGAAGAAGGCAAAACAATTTTTTTGAGCTTTGTTATTTTTTTGTGCTTTGTTTGTGTGTGTCCAAAACATGGAACAATTCCCTTTATATGTAAGCATACATATATTTATTTCACTTGTTTTATTAATATATATGTTTTTGAAATCAAACCAATTTTTTTGATTTATTCATTTACTATATGATATCCAAAATATGTATGTGTATATATCTATAAAATATATTTTTTCACTTAAATAAAAAATATTTTTTTCCATTGCAACGTGCTTGTGTTACAAAAATTTGGGCTATTACAATCTACCCTCCTTAAAAGAATTTCGTCCTCAAAATTTAAAAGTACAAACGCGTGTATGATGTTATCTTGTCAGGTCTTCCTGGTGAAGAAAGCTGGGTATTTAGTCCACATCTCGCTCTTCAACTCCCAGGTCGCCTCTTCCAAATCATGATGTCTCCACAACACCTTGAGCAAAGGAATTTCCTTGGTCCTGAAACTCTGCACCTTACGATCTAGTATTCTAACTGCTAGTTCTTCGTAAGTTGCATTGTCTCGAAACACGACCTCCTCCCAATGTATGACATGTGATGGGTTTGGCTCATACTTCTGCAGCATTGATACATGGAATACGTTATAGATCGGGGACATATGATTCGGCAAGTCCAGCTCATAGGCGCACTCACTGACCCGCTTGAGTATCTCGAACGAACCGATAAACCTCGGTGCTATCTTTCTCTTGATTTCAAACCATCTAATCCTTTTTTGTGGACTAATCTTTAGGAAAACTCTATCACCCAATTGAAATTCTAGAGGTCTTCTTCTTTTGTCTGCATAACTTTTCTGCCTACTCTAAGCTGTCATTAGCCTCTTCTAAATCTTCTTTACCTAGGTGTTCATTTCTTCTACCAATTCTGGTCCTGTGAGGACCTGATCCTCAAAGTATGCCCAATAAGATGGCGATCTGCAGGATCTACCATAGAGCGCTTCATATGGGGCCATCTGTATGCTCGCCTGATAACTATTATTGTAGGCAAACTCTGCCAAATGTAGGTACTTGCTCCAGTTGCCCTTGAAATCAAGGACACAAGCTCTTAGCATATCTTCTAATATCTGAATGACCCTCTCAGATTGCCCATAGGTCTAAGGATGGAATGCAGTGCTCATGGTGAGTCTGCTTCCTAGCTCTTTCTGCAAACTCTACTATAACTGAGAAGCGAACCTCGAATTTATGTCAGACACGATGGTTTTGGGAACACCCTGGAATCTTACAATTTTCTTGACATATAACTCTCCAAGTTTCCCGACGGGATTTGTAAATCTAATAGGTAGGAAGTCAGCTACCTTCGTTAGGCAATCCACAATCACCAATACGGTATGTTCCCCTTTCTGACTCCTCGGCAGGCTGCTAACAAAATTCATTGCAATATTATCCCACTTCCATTCTCGTATTGGGAGCGGTTGCAACATCCCTGAAGGTTTCTTGTGCTCTGCCTTCACTTGCTAACATGTCAAACATCTAGAGACATATTGGGCTATGTCCCTTTTCATGCCCCTCCACCAATAGGTTTTCTTAAGGTTCTGGTATATTTTGTCACCACCTGGGTGCATTGTCTACTTAGTTTGATGAGCCTCATTTAGGATGATTCTTCTGCATTGTCCATTACCCAGCACACAAATTATGTTCCCCAGTCTCAATATACCCTCATCATTGATTCTGAAGTCTGTGTGTTTGCCTTGTTTAACACCCTCCGTAAGATTAACAATCCACTTGTCACTTTTCTGCTCGTCTCTAATCTTGTGTAGTAGGTCTGATTGGCAAATCATAGCATACAAGTAAGCATGTTTCTTATCTGATGCAATACCCAAGTTATATTCATTGATTAACTGGTACATTTGTCCTTTTTCCTCGTTGTTCTTGCTAATTTTTCTGCTGAGTGCATCAGCCACCACATTGGCCTTGCCCAGATGGTAGTGTAGCTAAAAGTCATAGTCTTTCAAAAATTCTACCCACCTTCTCTGCTTCAGATTTAATTCTTTCTGAGTATAAACATATTTCAGGCTCTTATGATTTGAAAATAGATCAAAGCTCTCCCCATAGAGGTAGTGTCTCCAGATCTTCAGTGCAAACACAATCGCTGCCAACTCTAGATCATGGGTAGGGTAGTTCCTTTCGTGGGTCTTCAATTGCCTTGAAGCATACGCAACTACCTTTCCTTTTTACATCAACACCGCACCTAATCCAATCAACGAAGCATCAGTGTATAGAGTGTACCTCACACTATGAGTAGGCGTGACTAAAATGGGTGCTGAAGTCAACCTTTTATTCAATTTTTGGAATGCTTGTTTGCACTGATCATTCCAAATGAATTCTCTCCCTTTCTGGTTAACTTAGTCATTGGTCCAGCAAATTTTGAGAAATCTTGGATGAATCAGTAGTAGTAGTATCCAGCCAAACCTAGGAAGCTTCTAATTTTTGTGACAGTTGTAGGTTGCTTCCAATTTGATACCGCCTCTACGTTCTCAGGGTCTACTAATATTCCTTCTATCGAAACCACATGGCCAAAGAACTTGACCATTTCCATCCAAAACTTGCACTTGTTGAGCTTGGCACAATGTTCATTTCTTCTCAATATTTCCAAAACAATATGAAAATGTTCAACGTGTTCAGCCTCTGATCTAGAGTAGATCAGAATGTCATCTACAAATACTACGACAAACTAATCTAGGTACTGTCTGAAGACTTTGTTCATCAGATCCATAAATGTGGTCGACGCCGTGGTCAAACCAAACGGCACCACAGTGAACTTGAACCCGAAGTGCCCATATCGAGTTCTGAAAGTTGTCTTGTATATGTCAAACTCTCTAATCCTTAGCTGGTGATACCCTGACTGTAGATTAATCTAGGAAAAATGAGTGGCTCCCCTCAACTGATCAAACGAGTCCTCTATTCTAGGCAATGGGTATTTGTTCTTTATCGTTGCTTGGTTTAACCTCTGGTAATCTACGCGCAATCTCAAGGATCCATCAGTTTTCTTCACAAACACTACTAGAGCTTCCTATGGCGACTCACTAGGTCTGATAAATCCCTTCTTGTGGAGCTCATCTAATTAGGTCTTCAGCTCAATTAGCTCTACCAGTGCCATTCTGTAGGGTGGAATGGCTATGGGGTCAATGCCTGGATGCAACTCAATCTTGAACTCCAACTATCTGTGTGGTGGGAGTCCAGGTAGGTCATCTGGGAACACATTCACATATTCTCTTACTACATGTATCTCCTGTATTTTTCTAGACTTTTCAGTATCCTCTTCAAATAATTGCCTAAAATTTTCTTTCTGTTTTATAGAGTGTAGTATGGCTAACATAGGACTCCTTGGCAATCTATGCATGTCTCCATTTATCTTCAGTACCTCACCAGATGGTAGCTTCACCATCATCCTTCATCTTTGACAATTGATCTATGCTTGATATTGGATCAACCAGTCCATACCCAATATCACGTCATATCCATGAAAATGGAGTGCATAGAGGTCAGCTAAAATCAACTTGTCTCCAAACCTAAGGTCACATCTACAGTATTTCCTTGAACTCACAGTAGTCCTTATGGGTGTGGCCACATCTGATGTCATTGGCAACGGACTCGTTACCAATTGTAACCAATCTACTAGGTTCTTAGAAATAAAGGATCTAATGGCACCCGAATCAAACAAAACTTGGACAACAATGCCAAACAAAAGAAATGTACTTTCCACTGCTGGAGTGGGATTTGTCTGGGCATCTACAACATATAGTCGGGCCTGGTTTCTCTGTTGTGGCTGGGGCTGTGGCTGTTGTCTCTACTATGGACCACTACTCTGCCCACGTGTCTACTACAACTGCTGAGGGGCGGGAGCTGGTGCTCTGGTAGGACAACTTCTAGCCAAATGCCCTCTTTGATTACATACAAAACATAACCCTCTCCTTCTGGTCATCAGTCGCACGGACAAGTCGAATCTGCTAGGTCTACTATCTATTATGAGTTCAAGTCTGGTTCTAAGGCTGAGGTGCTCTGTACCCCTCCTGCCTGCTCGGCCTCTTCTGTGAAAGTCCCACGACCTTCTCTTACCTAGTGCTTTTCTTAACCTTCAATGCCTGCTCAAACTCCAAGTCTCTCTTCAAGATCTGCGCCCTCACCACAGTATCCATAAAGGTCGTCAACTTAAGCGGTGCCAGGATCTTTCTTATCTCCACTTTCAAACCATCAATAAAACGATCCATCTTGGACTACTCATCCATGACCAAAGCAAGAGTAAATCTGGCCAACTCCGTAAATCTCTGCTGGTACTCTGTGACAGTCATAGTCCTCTGTTTTAGGTTGACAAACTCTAACTGCAGCTGTCTCTTTCTTGTAGTGGAGAAAAATTTACTATAAAACCTTATCTTGAATTCCTCCTAAGCCATGAATGTCTAATCAATGGTGGGGTCGTACACAATCATCTCCCACCAATGGTAGGTTGGCCCTACCAACTGATGCACTGCCAATTCTACTCTCCTTGGCCCATATGCCCCCATAGCATTCAAGTGCTTATTCATCTCTGTGAACCACTTGTCGCATACCGTATAATCACCAGCCCCCTCAAAAGTACTGGGACGTAGCTTTTGAAACTCCACAAATAGGTCCTTCTACTCCCTATCAAACCCAACAAATCTATTTTGTGGTACTGCCTCCGTGGAAGTGGACCCCTGATGGACCTAAGGCTGAGCCTATGTCGGTAGTTCTATCGATAACTGTGGTTGCACCTGTGGCTGTACCAGTACTGATGGTTGTGGTGATGTTGATGGTTGTTAGATCCTCATAGCCTATGTGATTAATATTTTATGATCTTGGAAGCATGCTAGGGATCTTATGATACTTGACTGTATGATTTCTTGCCTACTTAGACAACATGATTTATGTTACACAATATTATATCATTACATGTCATGTTAAATTTTAACTACATGATGTGATTTATGTGACCATAGCATGATTAAGGATTAGGTAGCATGAATTTATGCTTACATCGTTGTAAATGTTAAGAATAATAATGTATGCTAGCGGCCACTAAATGAAGATAAATAAAATCCTAACCACTTAACAGGGCAATGATACAGATACAGTGACAATAGTTTGGTATCATCATGGGTATTTTTCGCACCCTATGTGGGTGTCTATGCTGCTGTGGCAGTAGTTGAGATGGGACTGAGGATCGAGTGAGATCTCATTCCTAAAGTTTTGTCATGATGAGGAATTGGCCTTCGAGGCGTTACTTCTAAGAGTTTGAACACAGAGGAATACCGAAGAGATCCCTTTCGGTCTTAATGTCAACCTAAACAAATGAAATTTCTGAAACCCCTAATGATTTATAAGTGTTTGCACGTTTTATGTATTGACTTTAATAATGTTTGAGATATGTTGTATATAATCCACTGGACTCTTGAGCTCACCCCACTCACCCTTTTTAGGTAATTATTGAAGATACTATTACTGATAAATAATGTAAAAATAACCATCAGTGGTAGTGTGCCTCACAGTATAAGGATGTATTAGAAAATGAACTTTATTTGTTATTTTTATTTGTAGGGCATATGACCCACCATATTAGTCTTGTCAGATGTCGGATATTAGGCCAAACAATAGTTTTCTTATCAAAATTCGGGTATGAGGCCCATAGATTTGTTCTTAATTATGATATTAAATTAAAGTCTTTTTCATTATTATGTGACCTTAAGGTTAATGTTAATCTATTTTAAGCTAGTTTATTTATGCATATTTTGTACTTTGGGATATAATCTAGTGCAGTCAAAAGATGAAATAATTGATATAAAGAACAAGTAATACCCCGATTCTCAAATCGAAAGCAAAAGTGACTACATATGAATGAAATTACATCTTATGCTACGAGACAAATGTGTTTCCTATGACGAATGTGGAAGGTTCAAAAGTTGAGGTGTTACAGATATCAATATGTACACAACATTTTTATAACAATAAATATAGGTATTTTCTAGATTTAGAAAAATCAAATATTATTTTCCATTCAAGCTCTATTTTTTTTTAAAAAAAGTTGTAATTGTCTATTTCAAATTCAAATATATTATAACAAAATTTTTTTCATCATTCGAATTTGATGCTTTGCAAACTATCAACATTTCACAATGAATATAAGAGAAAAATGCATTTCAAAACCCACAACTTCGGTATACACATGAAATATAAGTTACGATTATAAACAATAGAATTAAGATTCCATAAGGTATTTTATTAGATAAATTCAGTGCACAACATACTATCAACATTTGAATAATAAACAATAACATGCATTATGTCGGGACCCCTTCCTAGAGTCAAGGGCGGCCCGACCGGCACAGCGGCCTGACGAAACTCTCTCACCAAGACGAGTTCGCCCAACCGCTGTTAAGCCATCTTTGCAAACCTCATGTGATGAGACGAT
>JAJIYU010008886.1:0-17512 GCA_030144865.1 Tinospora cordifolia | reverse complement strand
ATATACAGGTATTGGTAAAACACTATAAATCAATGAACAAATTAATGGTCTAAGATCAAGCCAACCCACTGAAATTGATTTTTTACGTGCATTGTTGTGATAATCTAAACTTGACTTGTTAAACAAATTACTATGATTAAATCATATTCTAACACAAATGCTCAAAATGTAATAATTGAACAAATAAATGTAAACAATGACAGATGAATTTTAAATAGAGAGAAGATGAAGAAAGAAAGGAGAGAAGTGGTCAAGATAGAAGAAAGAAAGAGGATAAAAAAGAGAGGAAGAGAATTTCTGGATTCTAGTATCCAAAGTAATCAATTTTAATTTGATTTTGAGTCTGGAAAAAAAAAGAAACAAAGAAAAGAAGTAGAAAAAAAGATATTATGGATTTTCTTCTGTTAAAGAAATCAATTTTGATTGATTTGGGTGTAAACTTGGATCTAATGCTGGCTTTTGATTAGATGAGCTAAATATGTGTTTATTCTTAATTCCATTTGTGAGTTCTTATATTCTTTCATCACCTCATTTGCAACGAGAACTGCATTTATAACTTGTCTTTCTTTAATGATACGATTTGTGTATTAGCCATAGTATAGTAAATCACCTCCCTAAGTCTATTTATCAACGTCTTGGCAATTATTTTATATAAGTTTGTAGTTAGGCTGATTGGTCAGAAATCCTCCACCTTAACTAAATTGATCTTCTTTGGTAGAGACCAATATATGTCTCACCTTTTCCTTGTTTATGACTCCATTGTGGTCAAACTCCTATAGAACCTCCAATATTTCATTCTTTAGTTATTTCCCAATTCTTTTGATAGGAATATATAGTGAATCCATCTTATCCAGGAGCCTTTTCTCCCTCATGTCCAAAGACAACAATCTCAATTTCGGCCACTTGGTATGGTTTTTCCAACCATTGTTGTCGCTTTGATCTGGGGCAAAGAATTTATGTGTGAAATGCTCTAGGATTAGCTGCTAACCATTTTCCAGCCCTCCTACCATACTTTCATCATCTTCTTCCATAATTGTGTTCATCACCTTCCTTATTGACATAATTTTGTGAAAAAATTTGGAATTTACATCCCCTTCCCTAGTCCATTTAATCCAAGCATTTTTTTGTTTTGGAACTCTCTCTTCTCTACATTCAATTACATGATTGTCTCCCAGCAATTGTTCTCTCCTTCAGTTAGCATTCACTTCTCCATCTCCTGCTGCCATTTTGGCATCCACCTCTTCTAAATCTGCCATAAAAATCTTTCCTAGATCATCTTGTCCCATGAATGTTTTGCTCCATTCCCTTAGTTGACCTTTGATGATCCTCAACTTTTTCATAAATCTGTAGCTTGCTTATCCTGCTGGCTTTGTTGTTACTTTCTTGATTTTCTTAAAATTATTATATAATCTGCTTCAATGAATTTTTGTCCCTTCACTCAGATAGGGGGGCCTTGAAGTATTTGTCTCCTTAGTTACTTTGGCCCTTAGTAATTTGTCTATGGTGTGAATGATGATAGTGTTCTAGCTTATTACCTACACTAGTTAAATGATCTAATAATGCTTATTGGTTGACTCATTTAATTTTGCTTTTTGAACTTGGATACTTTGTTCATCCCATGAATATTGTGGGGATTATTATGGACAATCTAGGGGTGTTGGTAATTTTTAGATAATATGAATGAAGAAGCATGCCAAAACAAGTGACAAAATAAGTTAATATTGATTTCATCTTTTCATTAATCAACTTCCACAATCAAGGGTCTTTGTTCAATCATTCACTTTTAGACCTTTGCTGGATTATTTCTGCTGCAATGACAACAATGATAGGAACAACTACTAATTTTTATTTATTTATTTTTAAAGTTTCATCTAGCATAAGCTTTCGAGAATTTGTTTTAAGTTTCTAGATACTGTATAAAGTTGAACGGCCCATTTATTTAATGTTCCTCAGGGATTTTGATATCGCTTACTACAACAAAAAGCATACCAAATATGAAGTTGACTATACTCGTCGTCTAAAGGCCAAATACTTCTCAAAGAAAAACTTGTATGGAGGTAAATATGTCCTCTATATGTCATTCAAAGGTTATGTATTGCTTTATATGCATATTTTCATTGATAAATGATGATCATAATGTTGGGTTTTTATTCATTGTTCACGGAAATGCTAATATAAAGTTCCACGAGATAATGTTATAGATGCTTAGGCTTCTTTTATTTATTTTTTAACTTATAATAGAACAAATTAATTTCTTAATTTAGTTTTCCACAAAGATTCCCATATTGCCACTGGTAGACATACAACCACTGGAGCATGAATGCAGTCATTGACACATTTGTTGAACAAGATGTGAAGTGATGAATCTGATTTGACCCTCAAAAGCTATATCTTTGCTGTGTTGAGTATCTAAGAGTGGTAGCTTACTTATTGTGCATTTATGCAGTCATTGACACATTTGTTGAACAAGATGTGAAGTGATGAATCTGATTTGACCCTCAAAAGCTATATCTTTGCTGTGTTGAGTATCTAAGAGTGGTAGCTTACTTATTGTGCATTTTTTTTTTTTTTTTTGTAAATTAGAAAATGTAATCTCTTCACAGTGATCTACATTGCCACTAATAACACTTGGTAGATAAAAAAAGTGATTAAATAAATCTGAAGTTATTGGCTTGTTTATTAAACAAGAACTAAAATGATTAAATAAATCTGAAGTTACTGGTTTGTTTATTAAACAAGAACTAAAATGATTAAATAAATCTTATGCTTGGTAAGATCTTGTGCAACTGTGTCGATGCCTATGCTCTGTTGTAGCTGAATAGATAAAAAAGAAAAAAACCTATCTTGTTTCTGGGACTCATTTAATTTAACCCTCAAGAGCTATATCTTTGCTGTGTTGGGTACCTAGTTGTGGTTGCTTGTTTATGGTGCACCTTTTGCTTAGACAATTTGCATTTGTACTGTTTGATTTTTCTGTTGAGCTTTCTTAGCAAGCATTGATTCATATGAAAGTTAGCAATCATAGTTGATTCTGCTATACATCCAGTGCCTTTACTTGTTGAATCTGCTGTATATTCTTGTAAAAAATTTTATGGTGATGTGTTTGCTTCTTAATAAGCACTGACGCCAAATGTCACTTGGCTAATTTCTGTGAGATTCCTATTGTTATCGGCTGGATAGGTTCCTCTTCTCATCGGAGTGGAACAATGTCATTCCTTTAGACAAGAGGCTCTTCCACATACGGTCTTGGATCATGGTCCAGTTGTTTTAAGACTCTAACCACATGCTGTAGGATCCCTCTCCTTTTAGGTTTGAAAATTAATGACTTGATCAAGGGGATTTCTTTTCTTTGCTTAGTATATGGTGGTCATAATCAAGTGCTTTCGGTCAAGGTGGGCACTGTTTTATGCTCGAGCTGAAAATGACTAAACATGCTGTTAAAGATTAGGAATGCAAGGTCACAATTTTTTTTTCTTATTTTTTCTCATTTATTTTTCTTTTTGGTCTCCTACTTAAGTGAATGTCAGCTATTAGTTGTTATCTTCATTAATGTTTTTTCTTATTTCCAATGGAGAGTTTATTTGGCAGTATTTTCCATACCCATGTCCTATCATGAAGTGTCGACGTAAGTGCGTCAAGCTAAAGTAAAAAGTCTGGGTGACATCGGCTCCATCCACAAGAAGAATGCAAATCTCAAGGAATTGATTGTTTATGTGGACTTCCTTGAAGGCATAATGCTTTGACCTAGGATCTTGCCAACCTTAGAACTCGGCCAAATCGAGCTTGCTGATTTATATTTGATGGCGGCTAGAATGGCTAATCAAAGTTCTAGACTTCAATGGCTCAAAGAAGGCAATGCCAATACCAAGTTCTTCCACAAAGTTCTTAGTAACAAAAAATCCAAGTGCTTTATTTCGAGGCTGGAGAAGGATGGTTGCTTTCTCATTGGGGATAGGAATGGGATCATGGAGGCCTTCATTACCTATTTCTCAAAGGCTTTTTCTTCTCAAAAATTTGATTCATAGTTTACTGAAGACATTGATTGGAGTGCTTTAGATGATTCAATCGCTGGTTTGTTGGAAAAGCCATTTGAGACATGCTATTTTCAGCTGTAGTGGTAGTAAAATCCCCCATCTTAGATGGTTTTGCTAGGCTTTCTTTCAAAAGTTTTGTTAGTTTTTAAGGAGGATTGTATGAAGGCCATGATGGATTTCTATGAGCATGGGATCATTACCGTTGAGACAAATGAGACCTTCATTTTTCTTATGCCTTAAAGAACTGATACATGGCACTTGAAAACATATAGACCCATTAGCATTGTCGTTATTTTCTAAAATCATTGCAAAGGCTCTTTCCATTCACCTTTGAGTTGTTCTTCGTAGCATAATTGCTAAGAACCCAATTTGCTTTTATCTGTGTTCCTTGAATCCTGGACACCATTCTTGTTGCTAAATGGAGGATGGAGACCAAACGAAGGAAGGAGAGAAAATGGAGGACAAACCTGGGAATCAGAAGATCGGATAACAACAAATGGATTAAGATGAAGGAAGAACGAATATTCGCAAACGGGAAAAACCAGATAGTAGGAAACAGAGCATGGAAAACAGAAGTAGGAGAACGGAACAGGATGACACCATTACAGTGAACTACGACACATTAGTCTAGACAAGAGGAAGACTATGACTAGTGCACGAGATCTTGATGAACTGCCAACGATGAAGGTCAACCAAGGAAGACATGCACGAGAGAAGACATTGAAAAATATTCTTTTGCAATCGGAAGGGAAAGCAGAAATTGACGGGTGGATAGTGGTGACGAGGAAGAAAAGGCATAGAAGATTCCAACCCGACAAAAAGAAATTAGGAACCTTACCAGCTCGTTCCAAAGAAGAGAGCAAAAAATTAATTCCAAAAGTGATTGGTCAAAGCAGTAAATGCCAAGTGTGTTAATCAATGAACGGGGAATGTGTGTCACTCCCAACGCGATGTTAGTTTTTATTTGATTTGTTACACAAAAGATAGTTACGAGACAATACTTTAGGAAGTAACAAGAACGCACCATTATCATATTGTGGTGAATAGAGAGACGGTGCTCTGGCTGAAGTGAAGGATAGAGAAGATGTTGACAGGAAATGAGGGAAGCAAAAACATAGGAGTGTTTCACGGCGGAGGATTCACAATCATCATGGAGGTCCTAGTTAACGACACTAGGAGATACTTTAGGAAGTAACAAGAACGGACCATTATCATATTGTGGTGAATAGAGAGACGGTGCTCTAGCTGAAGTGAAGGATAGAGAAGATGTTGACGGGAAATGAGGGAAGCAAAAACATAGGAGTGTTTCACGGCGGAGGATTCACAATCATCATGGAGGTCCTAGTTAACGACACTAGGAGATACATCAAACTGAAAAAGATGGTGAATGGCTAGTAGCAGAGTATAGTCATACAGGAGGAGTGAACAATAGAGGCATGGAGGAATCTATGGAAAGCAATGGATATGGTCATATAGGAGGTGGTGGATAGACAAGCCAAGGAAACAAATCGAGAAAGGAACAAACAAACTAAAGTTCAAGAGAGGAAAGTAGGAATAGAGTAATATGGTGACGAGAGTCGGATGAGAATTGAAGGCTGAGAAGAAACTTTGGTGTAGAAGGAAGGCTAAGAGGGACCTGTAGCTGGGCGGGGGGCACAGAAGGGACCACGAGGCAAAGAAGTTCATCATACGAACTTCTGATGAAACGCCATGGAGTATGGTGCAGAAGGTAGTCTGCCAGCTTCTAAAATGGAATCTTCCCATTAGAAGATTGGACACGACTTTAAGTTTAATCTACTGGTACGAAGAGGATGATATTAAAACTATTTAGGCTATGAAATATCAAATGATAGGACATGGCCATTACAGGAGTACAAGTGGCTTGCCGGAACAGTTGGATGGGAATCAAAGGAATCTAGCCACAAACTGGAATATCCAAACTTTCGAGAAAATAGGTGAGGTATGTGTTGGGTTGCTAGACATAGCTCACATCACCACATCCAATTACTCAAGGGAAATGGCCTTTCTGAGGCTGAGAGGTCATGAATTGGAGTTCCTTCGTAAGAAATTTGAAGTTTACGACGACAGTGGAGTAAAAGAGCTTCGATTGGTGGAGATTGAAAGAAACTGGGGCCTTGAGGTGAAAGAACTCCGACTCCAACTTCTAGAAAATTTCGCTAGAAATTATCTGGGAGGGATTACAGAAGCCGTGGTGTGGAAATCCGGTGACCATAAAAGCTCCAAAATTGAGATCATGAACAGGGTGTCAGGCGGCAAAGTAGGTAAAGGTGGCAAAATCAACAGTGGTAGCAAGTCACATGCCCCTGACATTGCAGTGGGTAGTAGCGATAAACCCTTGGACTGTTGGGAGGATCATAGATCCAATTAGAATGGGCTAGGCCTGATCATGTTTTTATGGCCAAGGCGATTGGATAAAGGTCCCATACCAAGGCCTGGCTGATCGGGCTGATGAAAGAGGCCCAGGAAGACTTGATCGTTTGGGCGGGCCCACCACACAACCCCATGAGTTAGGCCTTAATAGAAGAAGGCCTGGAAAGGAAGTGGACCAAGAAAAGGAAAAGCTTGTAAACTAGCCAAACTTAAAAGTCTATCAACGAAACACAAAAGGAACCGGAAGAAAGAGGTTTGGGTTCCAAGCGTGGTGGGAAGCCTAGATAGAGGAAAGCGGGTCAGATGGGGACACAGACTCAGACTATCATGACTATGTAACCCAGACAGACATGGAGAGTGTATAGGAGACTCAACATGAAGATGTAGATATCTCAGAAGGTGATACGCAACGGGCGAGCGGAACAAAGACACAGGATGATGAAGCTTGTAATCAGGTTCGTACACATCACTATGCATCCCCTCTCTCTCATTCTTCTAGTGATACAGACAGTTTTGGTTCGAGTTGTGTTCCTTCAACATCACAAACCAAGAAAGACACAAAGCAGCTACAAGGAAGGCCAATGTTGACCCAGCATTTGGAACTTCCAGAAGGAGAGGAACAGATGATGTGTCAAAATAGTCACAATGAGATAAACGAAGATTCTCAAGAAGAAAAATACGAGCGAGTAAGAGATTTCTTGCTCTTGATTAATGCTTAGTTGATTGTATCGCAATAATCTCGGCTCGGTCTCACTGGGTCGTTTCAGTTATTATGAAGATTGTAAGCTGGAATATTCGTGGATGTGGTTCTGCGAGCAAGCAAAGGCTTATTAGAAAAACGATTACGGCGGCAAAGGTGGATCTGATAGCCATTCAAGAAACCAAAAGAAACAAAATCAATTGAGACCTAGTTGTAGGTATATGGAAAAGAAGATTTGTGGATTGGGCGGCGATTCTCGTTGAAGGCACAACAGGGGGATCCTCATTCTGTGGGATGTGAGGAATATAGTGGTCCAAGAAAAATGGGAAGAGATGCACTCTTTGACTATCAAAATTAGCAGAGGCGACGCTCTCGACTGGTGGTTCACAACGGTCTATGGTCCCTGCGATAAGGAAAGTCGGGAGGATTTTTTGATTGAGTTGGCAGCTCTTTTAGCCACCATTCAAGGTCCTTGGTGCGTGGGATGAGACTTCAATATAGTCAGACACATCACGGAAAAGAGGTAATGTAGTAGAACAAATGCGATCATGAGAAAGTTCGATGAGTGGGTTCATGACATGAATCTTCAAGAACTAGAGCTCAAGAATTTGAGGTTTACTTGGAGTGATGGAAGTGAGATCCCAACAATGTCCAAGTTGGACCAATTTTTGTACAACGTAGATTGGGGAGGAAAGCTCAAGCAACAAAGAGTCTGGGGCTTACAACGCATCATGTTAGATCACTGGCCAATCATCTTGGACGTAGCGGAGACAAAATGGGGACCCACTTCTTTTCGGTTCGAAAATCACTAGTTGCAACAGCCAAATTTCAAAGAAAGGGTGCAACAGGAATGGAGGGCTAATCAAAGCAGCGGGTGGGTGGGGTACAAGATGATGAAGTTGCAGAATCTAAAAGGAAAATCACAAATATGGAACAAGGGCCAGGTTGCTGAGGATAGTGCAAGGATAACAAACTTAATGGACTCCCTCATGGTATTGGATAGGAAGGTGGAGACAGAAGATAACCCTATCTTGTTAGAAGAAAGGAAGAAGCTGATCGAGAAAATACATTTGTTGGAAAGTAGATTGGAAAGGAGAAGCAGACAAAGGGCTAAAATGAAATATGCCAAAGAAGGAGAAGTTAACACTAAGTAGTTTCATCGAGAACTCTCTCTAAGAAGAGCCAGGGCCACGATAAGTAAAATGGAAGATAAGTCAAGCAATTTAGTGGATAATGAAGAAGAAATTCAGCAGATATTTACTGATTATTTTGGAAGCCTGTTCAAGGAAAAATCCCAAATTAAATGGGGGGTATGAGGTCTTCAATGGCAAGGAATATCAAATGAAGCTAGCAAGTGGCTGGAACGAGTGTTTGAAGAAGAAGAAATAACAGAGGTGGTTTTCATTTGTGATGGAGGAAAAGCTCTAGGTCCAGATGGGTTTACAATGACTTTCTTTCAACATACATAAGAAACAATTAAACAGGACATCATAGCCTATTTAATTGAATTCCATAAGGATGCCATTGTAAACAAGAAAGTTAATGAGACATAAATTTGCTTAATTCCAAAGAAGAATAATTCAATGAGATTCTTTCCAAGACTTTGGCAAATAGGCTCAAGGCTGTTCTCCCCACCTGTAAGTGAACATCAGATGGCTTTCATTAAAAACAGACAAATAACGGATGCGGTCTTGATTGCAAATGAAGCAGTGGAGTATTACAAGACTAGTGGTAAAGAAGGACTTTTGTTGAAGGTGGACTTTGCTAAAGCTTTAATTCGTTTAGATGGAGCTTCATTGACTTTGTTCTGAAGCAATAAGGTTTTTGGGAGCAATGGAAAAGGTGGATGCAAGCCTTCCTGCAGACAGTTAATTATTCGGTGTTCAGTAACAGGAAACTGAGAGAAAAGCTTAATGAATACAGAGGGCTGCGACAATGAGATCCTCTCTCTCCTTTTTTGCATACCATAATTGCAGATATGCTGACTAAAATCCTTTAACAGGTAGTAGGGGAAGGGAAGATGGAAGGAATGTTAGTTGGAAAAAGGAAATTTCAACTTACCCACCTTTTATTTACTGATGACTGCCTAATATTCATGAAGAATAGGAAGGAGGAGGTGAAGGTGGTAATAGAAGCCTTATAGGCTTTCAGTTTCATGACAGGAATGGCCATCAATAGGACCAAAGGCTAGCTACTTGGTGGGCTAGGTGGAGGAGTCATTTTTGTATCTCTCCGAAGACAATTAAGTTGGATATTCCTTTTAGTCTTTGTCCTTTTCAGGAGGAGTTGGGTTTGAAGAGGCGTGTTTATTGGGTGGTGGTTAGTCTGGCAGTGTTATAGTGTCTGTGGAAGGATCGAAATGCTAGGATTTTTGAGGGAAAAGGACTTCTTTCTATCTATATTTGGGAAGAATCTCTGGCACTAGCTTCCTTTTGGCTTAGTAATAGCTCCCTTTCGTTGGGTTACTCCATTTCGGAGTGGCTTCGGGGTTAGAGAAATATTTTTTAATTGGTGTTGGGGATGCTTTGTTGTGAGGGTGAGGGTGGCCTAAGTGTTGGTCTCCTTCTAGCTATTGTACTTTTTCATATATATCAATAAAATTCTTATTTTTTTATTTTTATTTTTTAAATATTGCTGGTGAAAGTTAATGGGTCAACAAAGAGGTTTGCACATAGGACCTCAAAAATAACCAAGCTCATGTTCGTAGTCATCCTTTATTTATTTTTATTTTTTTGATTTTTTGTTATGCAGGAATAATACCTAGTTCAATAACTCTATGGAGTGGAGTTATTGAAGTAGTTGACTTATTATTAATTTAGGATTTGTTATGTAGCTAGAACAATCATCAGAAATTGCAATGACTAATATTTTATGAATCAATTGGATTGAGTCTCTTTTCGTTGATTGTGAATAACAACAATATCAACTAACTTAGTTATATATTTGATGCTGCCAAAATATGTTTTCAAGTTAGATAATTGGCTTTTCAATATTGTAGCACATCTCTTTGGAAGATGGTTAAGTCCTACTACATTGCCACTTGTTGAGCAGGCTTTATTGACCTAAGTGGTTTTCCACATAGTCCCTTACTAATGTTGTGATGCTCACAAACAATATAACTGCATTGCTAATGATTTAATTGAGTATTTTTCAACACCAAGATGAGTTTAAGGGCCAATGCCAGAATCAAGGATATCAAGTCCACCAAGTGGATCAAACTAAGTCTAAATCAAAGATTAGAAGTGTTGACTTGAAGACAAAGGAATAAGAAGTTACAAGTATTTTACTATCAGATTGTAATCTTTCTTGTTTTATACTGCTCATTTATTTTAAATTCATATCGTGCATGCATTCATAATCTTTATTTAGTCAAAATGTTTTCAAAATCATCATCGTGATAGATTCATATGTTTCACTGAATAAGTTTCTTCACATAATTAATCAAAAATTAGTTTGATTTACTGAATTTATTTGACTTGATGATTTGAATCCTATAATTGTTTCTTTATAATGTTTTTGCATTATTTTTCAAATTATATATGTTTTGGAAAAATTAAAAAAAACTTTGATAGTCAAACTTGTTTTTGACTCAGTCATGTTTCACATAAAGTAAGTTCAACACTAGTTTTAATCTTTTTATCAAATTGCATCTTTTACAATTTATCGCGATTATAAATTGTTGGAAAAACATTTTCGAAAATTAAATACTTGGTAAAATCTAGAAAACTAGTTTCTAGTGATGGAAGCACTCTTTCTAAGGAAACACAGTTCATTTCGAAACTAGGAAATTACATCAACATATGAGAAGGTATTTCCTCTTTAGCACGCTTCCTTAGTTTGACAGATAGATGAAAGTTTAATTAGTTGAGACAAAATGAGCTTCCTCTCGGCAATATGGCTTATTGAAAGCACAAAATCCAATATTTGAGATGCGCAAAGAGCTTCAACATGGAAGCTCACTGTGGCAAAATTGAGTCTCTGTGTGATCTCAAGAAATGAATCGAAGGGAGCTCCCTTGGTAAATATGCTTTGACGATTGGGCTAGAACTCTCATATATATATATATATACTGAAGTGTGGACAAAAATGAGCTTTCATTTGGAAGCGCACTTTGTATGAAATTAGTGGTCAAGACGAAACACTCTTCCTTAGAATTCAAAATTTCCAGAGAGTAGTATCTTTTCATGATAGTAAGTCAGCTTCCTTGGGAACATGCTTCCCTTTGATGGGTTCCTTACAAGTAGGACCCTTGGCTCTCAGCTCTCTCATATTAAACTTTTGCCACAAAGTCCAACCTGTTAGCTACTGGTGTGTTTCCAACGCTCTCAAAACAAGAAGTTTTATTGTGTTACAAACCCTTTTGAAATCATTAGGTTTATTTGAAAAAATCAAAGTGCTTTATTTCAAATCTTTAAATTGTTCTTTTCAAAACCAAAGTTTTAAAACATCTCTTTGTGCTTAATCTTTCCATATTTGGAGTACATTTTGGAAAATTTTATTGAGTTTTGACTTGTGGTTAATTCAATATTATTCCAATTAAAATCTCTAAGAGTGTTATATATTTTAGCTTAAGCCTAATTTCATATCTCTTGGATAAATTTCTTTAAGATTGAGGATTTGTTGTGGTGATTTTGGAGCTTCATTTCACATCATACACTTACAATTTCCAAGAACCATCACATGAGCATTATAGATACACGAAAGGTATATTGTTGTATGTTTTCTTATTCAAAGAGCCTTAAATTTTAAAATCTATTTATTGAAATTTTAATACCATGTGCTTCATTGTAATTGCCCAACTGTTTAGGTTTTTTAGGTTGGACTTTATGCATAGTTTCACCCATTGTTTTTATCCTTAGCTGGGTGAAGGATATTTGACTTTTCCTT
Source organism: Tinospora cordifolia (assembly GCA_030144865.1). NCBI lineage: Eukaryota > Viridiplantae > Streptophyta > Magnoliopsida > Ranunculales > Menispermaceae > Tinospora > Tinospora cordifolia. The sequence continues at coordinate 5,500 of JAJIYU010008886.1, read as the reverse complement.
TCTTTGTAAAAAGGAACAAATGGTCTGTCCTTAGCCCATAAAAGGATAGGTTTTTCTTGAGCCTGTAAAAAGACAATTGTAACAGCTCCTTTTTAGCCTATAAAAGGATATGTTTGTTTTAAGTAGAGGTATGTTTAGAGTATTATTTGATCAAAAAATTCTACTGAAGTTGATGGAAAATTTTATAATATTGCTATTATAGTCAACCACACATAGTGGAATAGAATGCTGGGCAATAAAGAAACAATACAAAATAAGTACAATGAAAATAGGAATTTTGAAGCTAAACATTGAAAAATAAATTTAGAAATGAATATTCAAGATATAGTAGGAGTAGCCCTAATTGGAGATAAAATGAGAGAAAAAAGTCCGATTGACGTAGTTTGGATAGATGCAACAAACACCATTGGAGCAGCTGAAGACCTGATGTAGTAACATGCCCTTGACATAGTGAAGGAATCTAATTCATGTATCCAACTCCATTTAGTTGGGTTTTGCGCAAAAGAAATCTGTTCACATCATAATTTCTTTTTTTTTGTTATCTTTTTTGAATTGTTGATTTTCATTTGTCTAGACTCTAGAGAGTGATCATATTGTATGGTGAGCATGTTGAAAAAAAGAAAAAAATATTTAGATGCATTTTATTTCCAGAGAATGATTCCTAATTTTGCTTATCTTAGTCTTTAAGTTTTGTTTTTTTTTTTTTTGGGTCATATTATCAACAGGAAATATATTTGACAAGGAAGTGACAATAGATAATGAGACCGTTAAATCCAGCAGGTTTGCATCCTGAACCTCCTTGCTCCATGCTTGACTTTTGTGAAGTTGGGAATACTTCCTAAACATAGATTTTTGGTAATCTTGCTTTAGGTGGCCTTGCACGAGATCGTTTACAGATCCGGTCCGAAGCTTTGAAGATCATAGTAAGTCATCAAACTCAGTGGCAGAAACCTCCCACAATCTGGCAAATAGGAAATACCAGTGTAAGAAAAACAGCAGTTAGTGAACTCTTGACCTTTATAGTACGGGAAAAGACTTGTTATTTTACTTTTCTTTTCCTTTTTTATTTTATTTTTCTTTTGATTTTTTTCATCTATATCTGTTTGTTAAAAAGGGAAAGATTAGGAGCCTTCTCTAAAAAATGACCTGTTTAACTTTTTTTATACCTAGGTTGTCTGGTTAATCAATCAGCTCAGCATTGCCTCGCTTAGTTAATAATATATTATATCCTCTGTATGGTTCATAAATCATAATATGCTACAACAATTGAGCAAAGGCACAAAGCCTTGTCTCATAGTTGTTTTTATTGTATTACGATGTGAAAAATCCACATGCTTACTCATACATTTTACATATTAGGAAAATGTGATTGTAGGCATCCATCTTGAAATGAATGATAGAACTCTTGAATGAATATCAAAATTTAGATTGGGAATGTTAAAACAAAATGACCTCTTTCTGACCAGTGCTTGGCACGATGGTGGGCACTTTAATCTTTTGATTTGGATGGAAAGTGAAGTTATTTCTTTTAGATGTAGGTTTTTCTCTTTTGTTATTATTTAAGTTTACAAAGGAATAAGAGTTTTGAAATTACATAGAAAATTTCAAGATTCTTATTCCTACACCATATACCAAACAGCTAGTTAGTGTTAAGAGGTTACTCTTCCCAACTAGTACATTTGAAGGACAGCCTGCAAAACCATTTTATTCAGTTCTTTCTCATTTTATTTCAGTTATTGCTATTCCTACCCACCCTTTAACATGTTCATTTTTCATTTTATCTTGGCTCCATATCGGGACTTTTAGGTATGGAGCCGATTGAAGGAGATCGCTCAATTGGTTTTGGTCGGGGTGCCCGCCCCCTCCCTCACTCCGATTTCGCTTGCTGGGATGGGGACATTCGATATTTTATCTCTTGCCCTTTGTTTCTCGGTCCTGTATGAGCTTTTTCTTCGATTGACTCCATACCTACTGGAGAGGTAGACTAGAGTTAAGAAAAATGCCCTTGTAACACGATAAGGTAGAAGATTTGGTAAGTGGTCAGTTAATAATAGCGTTGGCATGTGGTATGGGGTTATCACCCCTTACTTCAAGGAGTCTTAAGAGTTTAGTTGAAAAGTGGATGTCACCACTGCCCTTAGGTAGTAGTCTAGTTAGTAAGCTGGTAAGAGAGGTAGTAAAAGAGTAAGGAACCTAATCCATCTTACTGTCAAAATCTTATTATTATGTTGCATTTTAGTTTTCCAACATTTTGTGAGATATAGCATAGCTGGCATTATAGCAACTCCGTAAGGTTTTTCTTTTCAACTTTAATGGGATGTGCCTATCATGTCACTCACCACATCCAATCCCAAGCCTGAACCAAAAAATTAGGTAACTGATGTAAAACTTTTGACACCATCAATCCCAAACCTGAATAAAAAAATTAGGTAACTGATGTAAAACTTTTGACACCATCAATCCCAAGCTCGATGAATTAATAATGTTGAGTCCTTCAGGTGCTCTGCCACCTCATAACTTTTTCCTTCGTTTCACTAATCGAATATATCTTGTTTTATGCGAGACATGAGATAAAATTAATATAATTTACCTCATTTCTTATAGAAAAATGGTAGGGTAAAAGTTTTTAGGTCTGATCTATTTGGGAGGTCGGGAGCGAGTAAGTAGAATCAAGCCTTTTATTTTACATGGGGATTTTATGAAATTAATCAACGAATATTATTTATAAATGTTGTGCACACATAATGAGTCACAAAACGTTTAATGCAGAAACAAATTACAAAATTGATGCTATAAAAATCATAAAATCGATATAACAAAACTTTAAGATTAACACTTGAAAATATTTTAAAAATTTTATATAAATATCAAACAAGTTTAAGAAAATATAAATATACTATCCTGCGGACCTCAATCTCGTGCTTATTTATAAAATTATTGTACTTAATCCAAATATTAAATTACATAAAAAAAATTAATAAACAAAAACATGATTGAATCGTAGAAGTAATTTTTTTTTTCTTTAAGTGGGGATTTGCTACTTGAGATACTAGATGACAGATAAGGTACAAAAATGTGAATAACTCATAATGTAGATTGTTGAGGAAAAAAATAAAATAAAATTAGACAACCAAATAGTGACAACAAAAATCGAAAGAAGAAATACAGTAAGATAAAGAAAATGAAAATGAAGAAGTTGTAGGCTGGTCAAGACAGAAGAAGAAGAATGGACATTAAGGTCATGTAATTACCATTATTGTTATTTTTTTTAGAGTAAAACTCATAGTCTTATAAACTTTTAAGATTTTTAATTATTATAAAATTTATGGATCCTCGTCATCAAATTTACCCATGTTATTTTTGTATTTCAAAAATCTTTGTTACAGTTGGCCTGATGGCTTTTACTTTCAACAAAACAAAACGAAAAAAAAACAAAAAATTACGAGATCAAATTTATAAACACCACGTAATTTTTTTTTTTTTCAAATTCACAACTTTTTGTTACGTTTTAGTTTCTTTTCTTTTTTGGAATGTTTACAATTTATTGTTATTTTTTAAATTTTCTTTGTGCACAAAGAAATAAAAACACCGTTTTTTTTCAACTTTATGCTATTTGCGATTTTTCTTGCACAATGAAAAAAAATTGGTTATATTGTTAACCGAGGCAAAAATATTAACTGATATAAAAATCAAATTTTAGGAGCAAAAAATTGCAATTGATTTTTTTTTGCACAAGCCTGCTGTTAATTATTCTAAAAATTCCAATTGACGCGCGTAAGCATTTCATCTGTCTTCTTTCTTTTCTTCTCTTCTCCTTCGTTTGGGCCTTCCACTTCATTCTTCTTCAGTCCCCTTTCTTTTATTCTTTAATTCCTCTTTTCTTAATTTATAATTTCTTAATCTTTGTTTTTTTTATAATGATATTGTCTTTCATTAATTGAAAAGTGGTCTTACATTAAAATTTTTAGTAAAAAAAAAAAAACAATTTACCCCTTTTTTAGTCATTTGGCTCTTTCTTATTTCCTTCTTATTAATATTGTTACCACTACAAACAAATAATTTAATTCTTCTTTTCTTTAATTAAAAATAGTTTTACATTTTTTTTTTCGTAATTTTATTTGAGTTTAGATTTTAAAACTTGTACTTTTATTTTTAAAATATGTTATTTTGCTGTTTTAAAAAACGTCTGTAATGTATTAACAATTAAATAATTTGTTTATTTATAAAATTATATATTCATAACTCATTGGACTACAGTTATAAAAATAAAAATTTATTAATGCATAAAATTAAGTTTCATTTTACAAACTTTGCCCCAAGCCTCCAAATAGTTGGGAATGATCCAATGGGTAGGCATTAAAATTATTATTTTCTTTTAGGGACTCAAGTTCTAAGAGATAAACTCTCCCATGGTCATATGGAAGTCCTTCCTACTTTGGGACTTGGGACGACCTTAAGCCTTAAGGTAGAAAAAAAGATAATCATAATTCTTTTTAATTGAATAACAAAGAAAAAAATGAAGAAGGAAGAAAAAAAAAAAATCAAACAATGAAAAATAAGAAAAAAGTTAAAAAATGAAAAAATATTTCTATAATCAATAATACCATTTCTAGTGAGCCCTTTTTTATTTTTATTTTTTTTTATTCCATCCAATTGTAATCAAACATTGGACTAAAATAAATTTTATTCTTATCCTATCTTTTTTTTTTCACACGCTAAACATCCCAGTATATATAGTACTAATTAAAACCCTGGTGATCTCTACTCCCATGTTAATACGATTAAAAAACATGTAATTAAAATAATTAAAAAAACTAATTTTGTGGCAGTATCATAAATGTGCATTTGGCCACTGAACGTAGAGAAATCAGAGAACTTTGAAGACCTTTTGATACTCATTTCCACAGCAAATTCAGTGGACGTTGCTCATCATTTTCCTCTGGATTTTTGGCCAAACAGTTACAACAATTGAGAAGATACCGTAAATAAATAACAGTTGCAATCATTTTGAACATATGATGATAAACCTAACATTTTGCATTCTGTTGTAGTTAGATTAGCATTTTCACCATGTTATCTGAGTTTAATGGCAAGAATATTCTAGGTTTCTAGAGATCTGAAGTCAGTGATTGTTTTGAAGCTTCTCCAGTGTTCATACTTTTGCCTTACTTGGGTGCTTGGCAGAAGAATGCGGAACAAGCATCACAAGAGAGTAACATAAAACTCCAAAAAAATTTCAGCAATTACTCTCATTATTAAGCGAAGAAATCAGAGAACTTTGAAGACCAGTAACTGTTTCCTCAATGGATTCGGAAATAGTAAGTAGCTCATCATCTTCCTTTGCTTTCACTTGAGAGTAAGTAATCTAATTTAGATGAGCAGATATGACATAAGTGCATTATCTACGAAACACGATCAAACCAAGACAACGACAAATGTTAATTAACATACAACAAGAATTCCAGAGAATGAAGAAAAGTATTTTAAGATAGTTATCAAG
>JAJIYU010008885.1:0-17531 GCA_030144865.1 Tinospora cordifolia | reverse complement strand
GGTTATATCTTTCTTTTAAACATGTCCACAATTCAAGTGGATCTTTAATGGTAAGGTACTCAATTTTCAATCCCTCATGGAGATGGTGACGAAGAAAAATCATTGCCTTGGTACGATTTTGCAGGGACTCATTGTTTCCCTCTTTGATGGTGTTTCCAAGACCCATCACATCAAGATGAATTTCAGCATCTAAAATCCATGATAAATAATTTTTTCCCAAAATATCAAGTGCCACAAATTCTAACTTCGTGAGGTTTGACATATTGTTTCACAAGATGTATAAAATATATTAGAATGTGACTATTTAAATAATTTTTTTTTCGAACAGTTTTTTTTTAAATCTATTTTAATGAAATAGATATGTTATATATATTAGTTAATAATAAATAATATCAATTACGTATATGTTTACATCCTAATAATCAAAATGTACTATTTGTATGAATTGGTATGACAACCTCCAGGAAAGGGCTGTGAGACAGAGTCTACTTAGAATAACCGGCCTCCTAGGACAGGATAATCCATCTCCCTTTCAATGTTTAGCTTTACTCGGGACAAGTCTTACCTACCATCAACCCAAACTTATAGTACTATTTATAAAAATCAAGAATAAAACATAATCAATAAAATATTAAATAAATTCATTTATTTGACTTTTGATTTCTGATGTAGAAGATCGTACTAAATGTAACTACAGAGCATACTTTCTTAGTCAATATAATTACATATAATTAATAGTAAATAATATTATATATAAATAATCAAACATGTATAAACAACATGTACTACTCAAATATTTAATTAAATAAATCAAAGTATACCTTCAAGCCTTTTTCTTTCCAAATGCTTGTGCCTTCAAAGTTGATCTTGAAGAGCTAGCTCGTGCTGATAACGTATTAAGAATCAAACTAGAAAAATTGAAAATGCAAGAATTTCTTCAAGAGGAGGAGAAGAAAACTCAAGAACACTAGAGAGAAACAAAATTTCAAGAGAGAATTGTTCTCTTTGTTGATGATTTCTATGAGACAAAAGACCCCTTTATATAGATTTTAGAATAGGAGGTTACATCAACCATAATAATGATATTTAAATAATCTTATTAATTTTGACATTATGAGATTTAGAGGTTACATAATACTAAATATTAAAGAGGTTACAAAGACATTTAATTTTATTATTATTATTATTTATAACATTATTGTAATATTTCCTAGCCGTTGTTTTTTTGTTTAATTTATTAAACGTGATGGTATTGGCTGGTCTAATATATACATATATTTTTCGCATGTAAGGCACGTGATCCCCTCCCCTTTCCGGAGAGACCGAGAGTCGAAAGAGGGTGACGAAAGTAGTACACAAATCAGATTCTCACATAATCGATCGATCCACGTTGCCTCCCGCGCGCTCTCTCTCACACACTCTCTTTCAGGTTTTTTTTTTTTTTTGATCTTTAGGGTTTTCTGATTTCAACTGCATTTTTAGATTCTTTCCCCTGTCTCCCTTCTCTCCTAATTTGCTTATTTTTCACGCATTTAGGGCTTTTCTAGGCGAAATTTCTGTGTTTGATGTTTAAGCTTATTGTTCATCAATTTCTTTCTTTTTTTTTAAAAAAATTTTTCTTTGAAGTAATTGCTGAATCTTTACATGAGTAATTGCTATTGTTAATATATTCGCGTGGAATCTGATGGTTTCTTTAATTTTTCTTTTTTAAAAGAAAAAAAAAATCTTTGTTGTTGATTAGGATACTTAATTCCTCAATACTTCTTCTTGGTGTGGTTTGTTTGTCCCGTGTGCACGTCATGGTTGGAGTCTATCTCAGATGGGGTGTCTGGTTCCGTATATTTATTAGTAAATGGTTAAAGATTCAGTTTTTTGAGATTTGGACAATGTTAACTGATGCGGATTTGTTTCCCTTACGTAAGTTGTCTTGGATTTGGAGTAGTGCTTGACCTAAAGGATAGGAATGGTGTTGGGCAGGTTAAATGTGGTAAATGGCTGAGAATTATGTGGTTTTTCTGCTGCTTCTTGCTTGAGTTCTTATTTTCTTTGTTTCAAAATTGTTGATTTCTTGGGAGATATCGATTTTTATTTAAGTGTTACCTTATAATTCTCTGCTCCATGAAGTTGAACTATATTTGCTTGCATGTTTGATTGATACAACACCAAGAAATAGAAGTATAAGCAATTCTTATGTGCATCTGCAATCCCCAGTTGTTGGAGAATTTCCTATTTTAACAGTTGTAGCTCTTGGCATTACTTTGCTTTTATGGCTTGTAAAATCATCTCTCTCTTTTTCTTTCTCTATGACTATATATTCTTTTTCTTAATCATTGCAGTAAAAGACAGAGTTAGTTTATGCTGAATTGTGTTACTCTAATGCCTCAACTGAATTTACTAGCTGTCTTTCCTTATTGTATCAGTTATCATCATCATCATCAGCTATACTTCTTACGTTGGAATCAAATCCCAAACTTATCTGAAAACTTCACAATACTCTAGGTAGTACTTTTTGCTTAACACTTTATGTTTAAGCTCTATGCTTGACATATGCAATCTAAAGATTGCAGATTTTTATTTGGAGAGTTGTAGCCACGGAAATAAGTCAAATATCAGTATTAGTGAGGAACTTGGCATGTGGACAGTCTTGAAATACCCTTTCCTTGGGAATCTTCTTTTTAACTTATTTAATGCAATTATCTTTATATAAGGAGGGAGTTATTGATAGTGGATATCTAATTGACTCTAGGTTCTGTGAGATTGAGCTTTTAACAAACATGTTTAGGCATAGGAGAATCTACCTACTTATTTTAGGCATCATCTGTGACCACTGATGTAGTCAGCAGTTCAAAGATAAACTTTGGATTGAAACTTATGGTGATGCGCAAGGGGGAATGTGACTACGAGGTTCCACAATTTACAAGGCCAAGAGTGCATCTCTACCTGCATATATGTGTGCATGCTTTTGCTTTGATATGTGCTTAGCATCTTCACTTATCTTGTTCAAGAAAATTCATCGAATGCTTGTCTGATACAAATGAGCGTTAATGAATAGGTAAATATTAGCAATATTTACCTGGTTATGTACATAATTTGTTTATGACATAGCATTTTGGCCTCTTTTACTCATATGCGGTTTTCGATGAATTTGATTGTTTTCAACCTAAATTATTTTAGTGTGCTGTGCATCACTGCATCTTACATTTTACATGTTGTATCACCTTTAAGGTCTTGTCAAGAAGGCATTCCATGATGTGCAAGGATTTGACAGTAGTAATATTTGATTGCTTATGGTAAATGTAAATTGGGTGGATTGAGTGCAGTTAGAGTAATAATAAGGATCGAAGGTTATAAGAGATAAGAAGTCATAAAGTTTTGGTATCAATTGTTATGGTCAATTAATTTTCGTTGAGAAACAAGAGATGGTGTCAAATATATTGGGGACGTGGTTTAGTATATTATATGATTGTCACAATATCCTAAATAGCAAGGAAACACTTTATATAACTAATTTTAGGCCAACTGTGTGTTAAGGATATTGGACCTTGGGAAAAAACACATTTTATTTAGCACCCATAGTTTTGTTATGAGGAGCTAAATTGTGAGTGTGTAGATTAATTAATGGCGCGATATTACAAGACCGAGTTAAAATGAATTAGTCTAAATAATGGTACGAAAAGATTCATTGCAGATACAGTCAGAAAGAATTGTCAGCGCACTATCAAATTTTTGCGATGAGTATTAGCAATTAGATGTATTAATAAGATGAGTAATGTATTGACAATTAATGGTAGCAGTGGTAGATTGAACCATGGATGGTTATAGTTGAAAAAAAAAAAAAAAAACTAACTCTTAATAAGTATTGATTTAGCCCTTGTTAGAATGGAGTGGAAAAAATGGATTCATTAAGTCAACTGTCGACCCATGTTAGTAAAATGTATTGTTTTGTTTGGTTGTATCATTGTATTTTATTTTCATGTTTGGTGTACGTCCTTTCTCCAATCTTTTGTTGTTCATTCACCTTATTATGACCCATTTGAAAGAGCTTTTCTAAAGTGCTCTTGGTCTAAAAGCACTTCTAAAGGTGTTTGACAACAACTATTTTTAGCGAAAGTACTTTGAAAAAAACAATTTACTTCTTCTTGAAGTAGCTAGGTGAGATTATCTTTTCTCAAAAAACTTTTCTAGAAATGCTCAAAAAGGTGTGTTTGCAAAAGCTTTACCAAAAAGGTGTGTTAACTGAAATTTTGTTTTCAATTTCTCACTTTTTTTTGTTTGAGGACACGTTTCCAATGTGTTACTTTTGACAATGTCACGTGACAATATGTTACTTGTTAGATAAGTGCTTTGTTTTTCATTAATGGTGCGTGAAAATAAGCTCTGCCTCTTTTCATGTTTCATGGTGTTAAGTTGTGCAAGTTCAAGTTTCCATGTGTATGAAAAGTATTTGTACTATTTTGTAAGTTAACATAATATGTTTTAGACCTTACAGTTGGTGCTGCAAGTTGCTTTTGATTGCTTCATTTAATAAAACAACAATGACTACTGTTTTGTGATACATGTAGTAATTCATGTAATGATTAATAAAATGACTTAACCATCATTTGAAGTTTACTTTGTGGTGGACTGCATATTTGTGGTTATTTATGGGGAATAATGTTATTTGTGGTTATTTGGGGGGAAATAATGTTAGTGGAGATGAGTGTTAGATTTAAAGAAGTTTAAGGGATGGAGATTTTGGAAAAATTCAAAACGTGGGCGCCTTTGAGGATTTAATTTCTGTTCAGAGGAGGAGGTTTGTCTCACATCTCAACAGCCCAGCTCACTTAGCTCACTTAGCTCACTTAGCGCAGTAGTTGAAGCTTGAAAGTTTCCAATCAATTAAGATTTAAGAGCTCAATTGCCCCACCAAGGACTAAAATCTTAATTTTTTAAATTTTGGTTGTTCTAAACGTTAGAACTAATTTTGGAATATTGAATTTGAACTGGTAACATTTGTAGAAGTTGATTAGCTAGCATAAGTCCGGCTAGTTCTTACTTTAATGTCATAAGAAGCTTGTTCTCTTGTAAGATATAATAGTATGTTTAAACCCATTAGAGTATAAGAAATGATGATCTCTGATTCTATATCATTCATTTTAGTGAACTATATTTCATTTGTGCTATTGTTTTGGTTTTTGCTTCTCCGATATTGAGTTTGGGATTCATATAGTAAATGTTTAACATTTCATTTCGTTGGTTTCCTAGTTGCTGTGCATGCTTTTGTTACAAGTGTGTACGAAATTTATTCAAAGAGATATTCATGGTATTATTATTTGTTGATGATACAATTTTGAATGATGAAACAAAAATTTCAAGTAAGTACTAAGTTAGATTTTTTTTTTTTTTGAGAGGAAACTATGATTAGATATATTAATAATAAAGAATGCCAGATGAGAATTTAGCACCCAAGAAGCAAAATTACAGCAGGTGCATAATATGATGCCAGTTGGTCACCCATTCCCCAAAGACTAAGTTAGATTTTTGAAGAGAGGGTCTAAAAGGTTAATATCAGTAGGATTAAATCCAATACATGCAACATATTTGATGTAAATAGAGGTATAAATGAAGAGAGAATGAAGATTGAAATCGAAAAGTTATCAAGGAGTTAAATGTTTAGGTGTTTGGGATCCATAATTCATTGGGACAATGAAATTAGCAAGACTATGATTTATAGAGTTGTTGCAGTATTAGATAAGTTGAGGTGGACTTTTGGAGTATAATATGATCTTGTATCCCATTGAAATTGAAAGGAAACTTAAAATCGCCATTAGGATAACTCTGCTCTATGGAACAAAATGCTAGGATACGTGAACAAAATAAGTGGAGCAAACATGTGTATGTTAAATTGGTATATGATGAACATTAAAAAGATAAAACTAATAAATGTATTGGGAAAAGGGTACAAGTATCTCCCATTGAGGTTAAATAAGACAAATCAATTATGGTGGTTTGGGCTAAAGACATATACAGCAAAGACCTTTGGATGAGCCTACGTAGTTCGGAATGCATTAGTTGAGTAGAGTTGAATATTGTTAGAGTGTTTTAAGGGGAGTGCAATGGTTGACGTTGTTGCAAATTGCGACATGGAGGTCATGGACTTATGGATTTGAATCTGATGACAATATTCCAATGTGAAAAATAGGGTTTATATGTATGATACACCCCATTCTCACTTCAGAAAAAATCAAGAAAAAAAATCAGAAGAGTATGCAAATGAGACGGGAGGGATGGGATGTGGACAGCTGGAAGAATAGGATCAACAATCATGTGTATCGTTCTTGGCCGCTCAATCTTAGTAATTAAATATTCAAAATATAGAAGATAGTAACTGATTTCACGCCATAAAGAGAGAAATCATTAGTTTTGTAAATATTTTTAACAAATTGGTATTTTAGGAAAATGTTAAAATAATGCAAATATAATTGTAAATAAGTTTAAAATACTGTTAGATTTTGTAATTTCCTCTTTTTAATTCAATACAAATCATAGCAGACCTTGTATTGAATTAATAAGTGTGGTTTGATATAGTATCACTTTGGGTCGCACATTCTAGAAGGCGAGAAGAGAAGAGTTTGAGAGAAAGAGGCAAGAGTAGGAGAAAATGGACAGAGATTGGGGATCAAAGCCAGGGAGTGGTGGTGCTGCATCCGCTCAGAATGAAGCCATTGATCGCAGAGAGAGATTGCGAAGATTGGCGCTTGAGACTATTGATCTTGCCAAGGATCCCTATTTCATGCGAAATCATCTTGGAAGGTTATAAATCGATTAGTCTTCCTTTTCCTTCTTTCTTTAAATCCTCGTCTCTCAATTCTTGTATGTCAACTAAATTGTTTGTCTTTTTTGGGTTGCTAATGGTGTTGAATGATTAGTTATGAGTGTAAGCTTTGCTTGACTTTGCACAATAACGAAGGGAATTACTTGGCTCACACACAAGGCAAGCGTCACCAGACCAACTTGGCCAAGAGAGCTGCTCGCGAAGCCAAAGAAGCTCCTGTCCAGCCTCAGCCCCATAAGCGCAAGGTCTCCCTCCGCAAAACAGGTACGTCTACTATTGATTTCTATTTATTTCCTGGTACTTATAATATCACCAGTTGGTGTTTAAATAGATTGAAAATTTTTTATGCATGAACTTTTTTTTTTGTGCTCAAGTTATTGAATTCATTTTCCTGGAACCTGATGTATTTGATTGCATTTCTTATTCTTGCCTACAATATTGCTTAAGATCCCTTAACTTGTCAGTGACTCAGTGGTGTAAAACTTAAAAATCCATTCTTGTTCTGTTCTCCAGCTGTTGTTGCTGTTATGTTGAATACTTTTTTCAGTGATAGAGAGTACGTTGTTTATAAATACAGTGCAGTAGACAATACAAATGTGTGGCAAAGTAGGCTAATAATTAAATGGTAAATTTAATTTTTTTTCTTAGAATCCTACACATATCTGCGGTTTCCTGTGTATACGTGCTTGAGTTGACCAAAAGCTTCAGATTTTGTTTTGTTGAACTCAACCTTACATTAAAACTTAGCATAAGAATTAACATGACTTCAGAATAGCTAATTGCAGTAACTAGTATAAAGAGAAGAAGAAAAGGGAGCAATATCAAAGTGTAGAGTGTGTGTGTGTGTGTGTCTCAAAGTAACATGACATGGTTTTTTATCCCCTCTTATTTCTCTGAGCAAATGAAAATGACACTTTCTTATTTTGTTTACTTAATAAAATCCCTGCTTATTTATGAAACTTCATTTTTGTCTTCCTGTGAGGTAGCTCTATATAATTTGTTTGAGTTTAGAAGAGTTTAAAGTATTCTTGCTAAAATCTGGGAGGATATTTAGATGTAAGAAGAAATAATGGAAAATGTGAGGTAATAACTCTTACAACTTGCTATCTAAGAGTCCTATCATTTTTTGTAGGGTTAAGTGGCGAAAATATCCTAACCTATTCAAGTTTTTGTAAATATATCATAACCTTTCGAAAGTAGCAAACAAATACAAATCTATTCAATTTTGTTGCAATTGTATTCTGTATATTATCAACATACTTATTGCTGATGTGGCACTGATTTGGCACATGAACTGGCATATGACATGTTATTGAAATGGTAGTATTGTCAACATTGCCCTAAGTTTGAGAAAATATTGCTAGATGTACGCGAAATTCATATCGGTGGGAAGAAAAAAGGGCCAAAATTAAATACAAATGCATCTCATCTCGGTCGTCCAGTTTAGATGAAATTATCCTTTCCATCAGAAAAAATAAGTGGAGAAGGATGGGTGTAGAGCTAGTCGTAGCACGCCTGATACAATTGAAGCCGTGATCTAGATTATGTAACCAGAAGCGTATACTGGAGCTGATTGTAGGATGATGAGTTAGCATTTTTAGATCACACTATCATTGCAATTGGTTTGCACAACTTGTGGATGCTGTATCAGGTGTTGTTGGATGGTGTTTTTGCTGGTGATGGGAGGATCACACTTTAGATGAAGACAGGAATTGGTTCAGAACCCATCTAGTGCACGCCTTCATTGAGATTTGCAGAATGAACAGTGGAATTTGCTGTGCATTATGTTTATTGTGCAGCAGATGGAGGCATTCTTTGCATTGCAGAGAGAGCAAAAGGCTTCAACTATGAGTTGCCCTATTTGATATATTTATCAGAAGGCAGTGTAGAGTCCGACTGTTTGCTTGCTTTGTAAAGGAAGAAATAAAAGCCAGGACGGATCAGGTAGAAGACCATCCTACAGTAGCAACGCAGGAATACAAATGCTTGTTGCTGCTACTCGTTGGACCAGAACGAACGAGAACGTTGCTGCTCGTTGAACCAGAACGAATGACCAGCACGAAATGAACACGCACTCTCGTCTTCTTGCGTTGAACCAGAACCCCGCAAATCTATATGAAATGCTCGTTGCTGCTGCTCGTTGGACCAACATGAACCAGAACGCTGCTGCTCGTTGAACCAGAATGAACAACCAGCACGAACCAGCACGAACCAGCACAAAACCCCGCAAATCTTTGCTAAATGCTTGTTGCTGCTGGTTGTTGGACCAGAAAAACCAGAACGCTGCTCGTTCTTCCTCTCATTTCCTTGTCTTCTTCAACCAGAACGCCTAGGGTTTACTGTTTTGTTTTCTTCCTTTCTTCTTTATTGTCAACTGAGCCGCCGAGATGAGATGCATTTGTATTTAATTTTTGACCCTTTTTTTCTCTCCATCAATATGAATTTGGCGTACATTTAGCAATATTTTCTCAAACTTGGGACAATATTGACAATGTTGCCATTTGAATATCATGTCATATGTTAGTTCATGTGCCAAATCAGCGCCACATCAGCAATCAAGTGTGTTGATAATGTATACAAGATACAATTGCAACAAAAATGATTAGGTTTTGATTTGTTTACTAATTTCGAAATGTTAGGATATATTTGCAAAAAACTTGAATAGGTTGGGATATTTTTGCCTATTAACCTTTATTTATAATGTCTACGAGATGAATAATGTTAACTTCTTGGTTTGAGTATTGCTTGTTGTGAAAGTTCAATAACTAAGGAGCAACTTATATATATGTGGGTCAGTGAGTGAGATGGTGTATATATACAGATATGAATAAATGTGTGATTTTAGAAATGTTTTACACTGCACCTATTTTAATGTATGCAATGGCCAATGCTTTACTCACAGTTAGTTTTCTGATGATAGAGATATAATTTTAGGCCTTCCATGTGTTATTATATTGGTTTGCTCTTATGTTTAACATTGACATTTTAGAGTCTTTGTGATTGCAGTCAAGATTGGGAGGCCTGGATATTGTGTCACAAAGCAATTTGATCCAGATACCAAGCAGAGATCTCTACTTTTCCAGGTAAACAGCTGACTTCTCAATTGAAACATTTATAATCCATTGCATTACTTATTTAGTAACTCTCGTCTGATTATCTTGCCTCGTATTTGAGATAACATTTATTTCACTTGTTACATAGAAAGTCGTTTGATGCTTTTAGGATTATTCTTTAATTTACTACAGATAAAGTATCCAGAAATTGAAGATCTTGCAAAGCCAAGACATCGTTTTATGTCATCCTTTGAGCAGGTAGACTATTAAAGTGTTCAAATGGTTAGGTTTTGTAAATTATATTTGTAAATTATATTTGTGTCACACATCAGACTTGTTTTTCCATGTACTAATATACTTGCTTGTTTGCCTCCAATTTGTATTATTTATGCTATTATCATATCTTTTTTGGATTCTTATTTCTTTTTAATGTTTTCTCAGAGGGTTCAATCCTTTGACAAAAGATACCAGTATCTTCTGTTTGCAGCTGAGCCCTATGAAATTATTGGTTTTAAGGTATGTTGTCCACCAAGCATGTTTCAAGTTTGTGCTGTAGACTTATTTTTAGGCACATTTCAATTGTTATAACTCTAAGCCTAAACTTCTCTCTTTCAGATACCTAGCACAGAAATTGACAAATCTACACCCAAATTCTTCTCGCACTGGGACCAAGACTCAAAAGTCTTCACGGTTTGATATTTTTCCTTTCCCTGTTAATCTCTTTGAACCATCTCTGTTTTGAAATGCACTAAGCTATTGGAATCTCGTCTGAATATATAAATGCCGGGTTAATGTAACAGTTGCAGTTGTATTTCAAAGCTAAACCATTGGAGGCTAATAAACCTCCACCGGCACCAGCTGCCAATGGAACAGCAGCTCCTGGAGTCCCTCCAAGACCTTTGCCCCCTCCACCTCAGGCACCGCCCCCACCACCACCCCCTCCCCAAGGAATTCCCCCTCCAGGAGCAATTGGTAATCCACCTAGAGGCCCACCACCACCTGCAATGCCTGGATCTGCATTACCGCCGCCACCACCTCCCCCAACTGCAAATGGACCTCGACCAATGCCTCCGGGAGGGAGCCTACCGGTTCCTCCCCCACCTCCTCCTGTTGGAAGTGGTACAATGGCAAACTTCACCCCCGGTAATCAAATTGTCAGGCCGTCATCAATGATGCCTCCACAAGGATTTCCTGGGCAACAACAAATTCAGGGACAAGGGGTTCGGCCCAACCATCCTCTAAATATGGGGCAATAGACCTTATAATTGCATCTCTCTTCATATTGTTGGAATATTTCCGCAACATGAGATCTTTTGTAAGTTCTGCAATTACCTGCTGAGAGGCAGACTTCTACCTAAGTTCATATATATTGATTGCAACCTGTGCCTTTGCTGGTGATGTGATCTTGGGCGGCTCGAGCTTGCTGGTTATCTGTTAAGTTTTTATCTTTGCCATGAACTTGCCGGCCATTTAATAGTGTTGGAATATTTTCTGAGCCAAAAAAGCAGAATGGATCTCTGAAATTTTCGATCTTGGACTTTTTGTTCACACATGTACTAAACCTTTTGTAGGTGGGGATGGTCATGACTGATTTTGAGTGGATTGGTTTCTTGAAAACCCTTGGCTTTCCCAAATTATAAATTCTGTTTCTTATGGTTTGGCTCTGCCTTTCCTTTTTTTTTTTTTTTTGTGTGGTGTGTGTGTGGAAAGCAACCCTTCATCATATGTTCGTGTCATCATAATATAGCTTTGGTTTTGTTATCGGAAAATAAGTTTTAATATCCTATAATATAGCAATACTCCTCTCCCCTCCTCTCAAATGAAATAAATAAAAAGGAAAAAGAGAAGAAAACAGTCAACTTATCCTTTATTTGCTCAAACATGTTGCTAATCACATTCATATGATATGATGCCATATGAAATGAAAACTAGCAGGTAGATAATGATAATAAGGTCAATAGAGAAAAGTGCCTTTCCTCTTGGGGCGTTTTGCCTGCGATCTCCCTGGCCTGTAGAACCATCATTAGGTCATCAGTAATGCACATATAATGCGTTGAGGTAGAACTCAATGGAGCGTTACCTTAACAAACAAAATGTTGGGCGCTCTCTTTGCATTGAGCGTTCAACATTTGCTTTTTTCCTTTAACAAGGTCAACAATATATTAAATGCGTTGTTGACGCTTATCTTTTATTTTTTTTATTTTTTATTTTTTATTTTTATAAAAATGAGCTAGCGTCGCTCATTGTTTGAACGCATTACTGATGCCCTTAGGCCTTGGTTTTGGAAATTATAAGCGTAACACTCCACATTGGTAATAATTAAATTAGTGTCCAAAGTTCTTGCGTACTGCATGGAGTCAGTGTGTTGTATATGTCTCACGTCCCTAGTCTTGGCCTCTTGGGTGACTACTTTGATTTATTTTAGGGATTGTTTTGTTTTATAACTATCAGAAATTTTGGACATTAAGTAGATAAGCTCAACATGTATTTTTATGTATGAATTAATAAATTATAAATAAGAATATATGATTTTATGATAATTATATTAATTAATGAATGTATTAAATAAAAAATAAAAAAATAATAATAATTAATATTCATAGTGGGAGTTTACTTTAAAAAAATGAAATGAAATGAATTGGTTGTTGTATGTATATAGACGATGATAAATACATATTATGAGGGAGCTGAATCTTGTATACATATATATAGTGTATGAGGTGGAGGATAAGTGTGATTAAGTGATTATCTTAAGCATTAATAAGGGGGGGATTCACTTCTTAATTGTTTATATATTATGCTGCTCATTTCATTCTTCTTATTCATTCTCTCCATTGCTTATCTAGGAAGAAAAAAAAATGAAAGAAAAGAAAATCTAAGAGAGGAAAGCCAACCAAAAAAGGTGGAGAGAAAAGAAAAGAAAAGAGAAAGAAAAAAAAAAGCAAAAAAAGAGAAAAGAAAAAAGAAAGCAAAAAAAGAGAAAGGAAAAGAAAGAAAGTGGGAAGAAAAAAATTATCATTTTGTCGAAGATTTGTCATCTTGGTAAAATATTTTTACTTCTTTTTAATTTAAAATTGTTATAAAGTTATAAATTATAGTTTTTTTAGTATAGTTTTCAATAGAAGTATTGTCTATTGTATGACCTAAAATTATGGTATATTTTTACTTAAAATAAAATTACACAATATATAAATCATTGTGTTCAGATAAACGAGTATAATATAGATATATAGTTTATTTGCACCTATGTAGGCTCTAATAATTTATATATGGGGTATACATATTAACATTAAACTTTTAGTTGATAGGTATTTAAATGTCTAAAATGAAATTCTAAACTCAATGATACTAAAATTAAAATTTTTGGAGGTCAATTGATATATTAAATTTGTATTTATGCAATTTGATGATTAATAAATAAAAAAATGTATATAAGCTTATATAATCTTAAATAATAGGAAATGTTATATAATATTATGTATACAATGTTGTATAACACTATAAAATACTTACTGAAAAAATAGTAATATAAAAAATACTTAAAATTTTTTTATTTACTATATTGAATTGTCAAATTTATGAAAAGGTTAGTTATTGTATACCAAAAGTAGAACACGTGTCAATGATATAAATTTTTTTTGGTTACTTTAGATCAATATTAAGGGCGTAATGGCACTAATTAACCTTGTTGATCATGTTGATCATACAGGTCAGCGAGTGTTAGGCTTGATTAGAGTTAACTGTATTAACCAAAATTAACCAAATCCATAAAGTTAGATTTGAGTCAAGTCTCAAGTAAATGTTAAGAAACCACGTTGATTACACAGGATTTAATGTTAACGGGACGCGATCGATCACAAGAGATAGGAGCCAAACATCATTGTGAGTAATGTTTTTTAATTTTTCACTTAAAATTGTTGTGCTAGTCATAAATAAAATGTTATTACATTTTGCAATACATTTACAATCTTTAAATGAGTTTTTAAATGAAAAATGTGCATCAAATCTCGAGATCTGATGGTACGAGTTGAGGTATTAGATGTGGTTTGGCTTTGAGGACCAGATGTCATCGTACCTAAAGATATAATTTGTGCGAGTTCTCAATTGGCCCACTTACTAAAGATCTGAGGCCGCCATACATGAGGTATGTGCCAGTATATCCTTACGATGTTGTATGAGAATATGCCTAACTATTTGGTAAGCCAGCTCAAGTGTCTTGAAGGTTAGTGAGAGTTTCAGCATATATTTTCATCATTAAAATCGTTTTAAAAATAGAAGGTGCACGACTACGTTGTTGATTTAAAATTTATTAACTGTTGCATTTACTACTATAATATTATTTGTTCATGCATATATAACATTGTTTTATAAAATTTCTATTTTAAGGTACATATTAGACCACATTACTCACTGAACAGTTGTGGGCAAATTGACTCATTACTCTAACATTTCAAGTTCTTCTACCACACACAAAGAAAAAAAAAGTGGTTATAGCGTAGAACGACGTTCTCAGGTTATTTTGATAGGTTTTCTATGTAGTTCATTATTTTGAGAGTTAGTATAATATATAGGGGATAAGAAAATAATTGTAAAAGTTTTAACTTAGACACTTTCATTATTGCTACATTTAGAAAACTGTATATAGTTAACTTATGTTTAACTTAAATTTCTACTGTAATTATTTGTTTGACTATTTCCGCATCTTTTGATTGCTCAGATGATATTGTATATAGGATGTGAAGGAGGTTTAACAGTGTTTTGGCAAGCTCGGCTTGCGAGTAGGTTTGTTAGGGTACTGTGCATGCTGGTTCACCCTTCACGCTAAGGAAAGGGTCCTGACAAATTTGTCTGTCAAATTAGAAATATCTAGAATTTATTTTCGTCTTCTAGATTTACCTTAAAAAAAAATTGCACCGAGAGGGTTGAGTACCATATCCAACCAATTTTATAATTTTAAGTTCCTGTCGAATCAATTATCCCAATTAGCCATTTTAAAAGACAAACAAACAAACAAACAAAAACACTTGTAATGATATGCACAGCGACTTATATGTATAACAGAACTTGTATACACATTGATTTATAGGATATATATCTAAATCCCATTGATTTATATTGGTGCTCTGGTTAATACTTTTTCCTATTCTGTAAATTTTTTAAAATGTTCTTACCCCAAATTTTCTTTTGTCCTCTTATTTTCCCCCTCCTCTTCTTCTTCATTTTCTTTAAATTGTGGCAAATTACGACATCTGGGTTCTGTTTGTCGACAAAATTTTTTATATTGAAAAAAAAGGTGATAAAGAAGAAGTGAAGAAAAGGAGACCAAAAAAGAAACAGATGAGGAAGATGAAGGAAGATATGAGTGGTTGCATTTTAGAACATGTATTAACAAAATGTTATATTAGCGAGGGCATAACTGACGCATTTTAATGCTTAATATGATAAAACTTAGAGCTTAAATAAAATTTTGTTGGAATTGTTCATATATGGTCATACTTCAAAACTATATTATATCTCCGATCTGATTAAATAGAACGAATTGAGATAATATTTTGTATATCCAAAATAACCAACAATTTTCACAATAGTTGATACATTAAAAATGATTATATATTTACAGAATACCATTTAAAACTCTCTGGCAGACTTTAGCCAACTATACACTTCCACTTTCTCTTAAAATAATGAATATTTACACTAACAAAGTTAATCTGCATAATACGTAAATAAAAGGATGAATGTGACTTGACTCAATGAAAACAGGCAGACACACAGGTTCATTATTATATGAAAATTTCAGAATTTAATTTGGTGGAGGCGTGAGGTCTCATGCCATTTACCATTCTAAAAGAAATTAACAAACTAATAAATGTGAGCGAAGGTGGATGAAAAGCAAGTATCTTACGCCATATCAGATCAACATAGAGCTAGAGCTAAATGCGCTCAGGTTTCATTCCTTTTGAGAAAAAATAACTCAATTTGCTTAATATAACAAAACCAAGAGCCTATATATGATAATATAACACAATGACTAAAAAGTATCATCTCTATATACTCTTATTAATATGTAATATTTAATATATTTACTAAGCAATTTAATTAATTTGCTTTTAGTCGGTATCTGTTTGCATTACATGCACATCATTACCGGGATAAACCTTATTTATGAAATTAGGGCATATCTCGAAAAAAAACCTGACAAAGCTGGGAAAATGATGTTTACCCGTTCATCCACTTGTATTAATCCTTCGTGCAGCAAAGCAGCCTCTTTTATCCGAACCCTCGCCACAGGTAGTATGAGATGAGTGTTCAACATTTTAATTTTTAGATTGTTACAACTTAGATTCTCCAATGAAAAGTTAAAAAATAAAATAAAATAAAATAAAACATGACAGAAAATGATGACTAATAAAGAAGATTACTTAACAAGAAGAACAAAAAGATGATAAATGAATACAAAAATAAGGAAAAAATAAAACAACATACAATGTAGCAATGTTCCCGTATCCAAAAATTTGAAAATGGACAAATCAAACTTAAGATTTGTATCCTTATCTGACATCCATACCTCACTCTAGATAAAATAGAAATCAGCACTAATAAAAATAGCAATATAACGCTGGAAATCTGCCTGAACCTAGCGGTCAGAGCTTTCTGATACAATTTTTTGTCATTAAGCAAGTTTTTGGCCATGAGATGGAATTTTTCTAGATTTTAGTTGTTGAGAAAAGTTACTTCATCAGTCCTTTTGACCCATCATCTCTGATCTCTCTCAGTTGCATAAAGAACATGCACTTCCAAAGAACAAAAAGAAAGTTCAAGAAGAATCTCCCCGTTACTGCATATAATGTTGACCACTTTGCAGAGTTCTGCAAGCACCATCATTAAGGCAAAAATTTCTCAAAAAATATCTCAGCCTTTCGTACCAGTTTCACACATGTTCATATGGAGGGATCACTAGTAAAAGTGCAGTAAAGTGCCTGAAATTTTCTGAACAGCAAAAATTCATGCAGTAATCTGCCAGAGTACTGAGAAGGGCCCACAAATCAATATTTGATCTCAAGTAACTGTCAAAAACATATCATTTGTTCATTTATTCTTTTTCTTTTCGCCTGATCTTGTAGTTGAAACTTGGAAGGGTAGTTAACTAAAGAACACAGGACCGCTGAAAAACCATAAATGGAAGATGCATTATAAGACATGAAGACATAATTTTATTATTTAGATGAAGGGTTGGAACCTTTTCCTTTCAGAACCACAAATTTATTCTCAAAATTTTCATAAAATATTACATCGTGCAAACAGCAAGTAAGGAAATACAAGTGATAGTATGGACAAAATCTTTTTCAGTAAACAAATCTCCCCTAGAATGGAAAAATCTTTGCATCCTAAAGAGGCAAGGACCAAGAAGGAGAACCCTGTTGTGATTTGTGAATGTAGTTGTTAGTTATGTTAACTGGACCTTTAGCTTGGTGTACCATGTTTGGAACTTCATTTCCAATAGAAAAGAGAGAAAGCATTACAGACAATTTTTTTTTTTTTTTTTTTTTTTCGGAGACATTGGTATCCTTTCCTTATGATCCCCAACCAATCCATGGGAGCCCTATCCACCCACAAGGCCAAGACTTGAAAGACCTAAGACATAAAAACGGGCCCACTCTCCT
>JAJIYU010008884.1:0-17569 GCA_030144865.1 Tinospora cordifolia | reverse complement strand
ATTTATTTATTTTTCTAAACCTTAATTTTTCATTTAATTATCAAATTAAGGTTTTATTTGTTTAATTTTCACAATATCTCTAATTTATTTTATTTTTCATGTGCCAACCTACCATTTGCACCCAAAATTTCTTAAAATCCTTGAAATTAATTTATTTGACTTATTTTATTTATTTTCCTCAAATTAATTATTATTTGACAAAATTTTGGGGTATTACAGTATCTCTATAGATCCTAAAAAGGTGGAAGTTGTCATAGATTGGAACAACCTAAGACGATCACAGAAATCAAGAGCTTCTTGAGCCTAGCTGGATACTTCAAAAGATTCATACAAAACTTTTCCAAATTAGCAGAGCCCACGATCAGACTAACCATAAAAGAAGTTAAGTTCAATTTGGATGAGAAGCTTGAACAATCATTCCAAGAATTGAAGAGGAAATTGACTTTGGCCCCTACCTTAGTTACTCCGACTCATAGTCACTCCGACTCATAGCATCACATATTTTGTACACAGATGCTTCACAAAACGGATTGGGTGCAATCTTAATGTAAGAAGGAAAGGTTGTTCCCTATGCCTTGCAACAACTAAAGATCCATGAATGAAACTATCCAATACATGACTTAGAACTAGCAACCATAGTGTTTGCCTTGAAGATATGGATGAATTACCTATGTGGTGAGAGGTTCAACATGTTTTTAGATCAATGAAGTCTAAAATATATCTATACCCATAAGGAATTGAACTTTAGGCAGTGTAGGTGGATGAAATTCCTCGAAGACTACGATTTTCAACTCTATTACTATCCAGGAAAAGCCAACGTAGTAGCAAACACACTCATAGGAAATTTAGCAGACAAGAGAAGGAAAAGGGTCAGATGTACAAATTGATCGAAGACTTCAGGATGAACATGACATTAAACGAAGAAAGAACCTATCTATACAATATAACTTGTCAACCAGATCTTTTGCATTAGATTAGGGAAGATCAAAGGCAAAACAAATGGTTTACAAGGTTGATTGAAGGAATTCAACGAGGTAAGCCTATTGACTTTAAATGGATGCCAAAGGTACTTTAAGGCTGGAGAAAGAATTTGTGTATTGCAAAATGAAAAGAGTAGGCAAACCATTCTAAATGAAACCAATCAAACAAAGTACATGATGCATCCAGGAGGAGATAAGATGTATCAAAATCCCCGAAAGACCCATTGGTGGAGTGGAATGAAGAAAGATGTAGCTAAGTATGTTTCTAAATGCCTAAATTGTCAACAGGTAAAGGTAGAACATTGAAAGCCCTCTGGAATGTTACAACTACTTTCGATCCTAGAATAGAAGTGGGATAACATTACCATGGATTTTGTTAGTGATTTACCAAAGAATCAGAAAGGGAAAGATACTGTTTGGGTAATTGTGAATCGTCTCACTAAGGTAGCACATTTCTTATCCATTAGATCCACATACTAAGTTAGTAAACTAGGTGAACTCTATGTGAAAAAGATTGTACGCCTTCATGGGGTACCTAAGATAATAGTGTTAGATCGAGACTCTCGTTTCACCTCACAATTTTGGAACACTTTGCAGAAGGAACGAGGCACTACACTCACCATGAGTATGACTTTTCACCCTCAGTGGATGGCTAGTCTGAGAGAGTCAGACATGCTAAGGTCTTGCGTTCTTGAATTCAGAGGGAATTGAAGTAAGTACATACACCTGACAAAGTATGCCTATAACAACAGTTATCAAGCAAGTATAAGGATGGCTCCGTACGAAGCTCTCTATGGGAAGCCCCATAGGTTAACAACTTGTTGGGCTAAACTTGATGATCACGTATTTACTAGGTCAAATCTCATGGAAGAGATAAACAATCAGGTGAAACAAACTCAGAAGAGACTAACCACTACACAAAACAGACAAAATAGTTATGCTGATACAAGAAGAAAGCCTCTAGAATTCCATTTAGGCGATAAAATGTTTATGAGGATCAGTTCTTAGAAGAGAATTAAATGATTTGGAATCAAAGAAAAACTAGCACCTAGATTCACTGGACCCTTCGAGATACTTAGGAAGATCGACAAATGTGCCTATGAGTTAGACCTTCCAAATTGAAAGTCCTCAATACACAATGTGTTCCACATATTAATGCTGAGGAAGTACGAACCAGATCTCTGCCACATAATCTGTAACATCTCAAAAATTCATATGAAATTTAAAACTTTATTTAGAGAATTATACGAAATTGACGGATGAAAAATTTGGTAAGTCCTAGTTTAGTCAAATAAGGAATAAAATGAATTTAATTGGAAGAAAATATATGAATATAATGTATATCATGGGATATCATAGCCAAAAAATAGAAGGATATATGCAATTTTTGATGAAAACAAGAGTAGAAAATCAATTTGGATTAAGATTTGGCAAAAATCCAAAAATAGAACATGAAATTCGGCTAAAAATCATATAAATATAACTCAAAGCGCATCCAACGGCTGCAAACCGTCGATCTAAATTCGATTTTGCGATCTGATGGTTGCAAAATGATCCGCACCAACACCCGAGTGCACAGGATAACGAAGATTGAACGGACAGAGATGATCAAAGACGATCAGACGGCCGCAATCAAAGCCGTGAAATCTCGATCGCGAAGTCACACGGTGCGACTTCGTGCATGCAAATTTCGACCCTCCGATCTAATCCGTGTGCGCGTCTCGAGGATGATCTGATGCGTTGAGATATTAGCCGGTTTATAAAATACAAAAAAATGCGAAAAATGACGAAAAATTCATCGAAAATTATCGAAAAAATTGTGATAAATACCAAAAATTGATTTTTAAATTTTGAAAAAAATTCGAAAATACTTGTTTTCCTCTTATAATTAGGAAATACTAAATTCTAGAGAATTTAGGTGTTAGACTCCAAGAAAAACTCAAAAATTTCTATTTTTTCCCCTTTGAAAATCTATATAAACCCCCTAGGTTGTCACTTCCCTCATTCCAAAAATAAGAATTGAAATTTCTTCTTATTTTCTCTAAGCCCTCTTCTTGGCACCTCCTCACATTTCTTTACTATCTCTTGTGTGTGAGAAGTTTTTCTCTTGGGTTGAAAAATTAATTTGGGTGATCTTCGTTGACACTAGTACGTGGGGGAATTGCTGTAGAAATTTATGAAGAAAGCGTCACAAGGTGGAAGTGATTTCTAGAACACCCTTTTGTTTTTATTTAAATTTATGGCATACTCATTATTTGTGTGTTTTTCACTGAAACCAAAGATTTTCAATTTCAGTTTCAGAATTTTAAAAGTTTATTTCAGTTTTTCAGTTTTGATTTATGTTTAAGCAATTATATCATTCATACCATGTTAGTATCATGCTTAGGCTTTTAAATTAAAGTATGATGCATGTTTTATGAGTGTTTCATGAATTGATTATGTATATTTTGAATTTTAGTTTGATTTCATATTCTTAAATTTATTTTATGAGATCATGATATGAGAGTTAAGTTGAGACAATGGTGATAATAACCACGTATCATCATAGTGGTCAAGGCGATGCTATGGATGTTCTTTTCATATGAGTTAGGTCATATGGTTTTCAAACCTAAGTACTCGAGGATCGTACCATAGTTTCTTGTGAGTCACCACGCATAACGGGTTGATGCCGACACGTGCCATGAATGGGTTGATGCTGAGTGGGCCTGTTTACTTAGTTAAGAACATCAAGGGATTAAAGGCCCTTTTGGTCTGAGACTCGACTTGAATAAATTGTTGTTTGAAACACCTAATGATTGCAAGTGTTTGAATTATGATTGTGTTATGAGTTTGAATATGAAAGATGATTGTTTAAAAAGGATCCACTGGGCTATGTGCTCACTCCTTCCTTTCTTATTTTTTTAAGGAACATGAAACCTATGAAGCAGTTGAATATAGATAGTTCTTATAAAGTTTCTACCTTATTATTTTTAGAAATTTTAAAGGCATGTTGCCCAAAGTTTAAATCTTTTCTACTGAAAAGTATTTTGAAGTTTTCCGCTGTAATAAGTAGTTTTTTTGAAAAATTTTGTACTATAAATTTTTTCTATTATGAATAAAATAGTTTGAATTCTTTAATCTCTTATAATTTTCCTTAATTTTATTAAAGTGAAAATGTTGTATTCTTGAATTTTTATACAAAGGCACGAGATATTGAAAAAGAGAAGAACAAGTTGTGTCACTTGTAAAGTAACACTGGCCCGACCCACCAGTTGGTTAAGTCCATCGTCAAGAGAATGGTAATTATGTCCTATGCTTAAAGATATAGGGGTTGGGGTGTTACATAATCCGTTGGGAAGAAGTGGACATCTGACACAATGCCACATATAAAGAAGCTGTAGTTAGGATTCTCGATCATAAGGTGTAGAGCCTGAGAACTAAAGACATCCCATTAGTCCAGGTTCTCTAGAAACACCATAGAATAGAAGAGGCCTCTTGGGAATTGGAAAGCGAAATACAGAATAAATACCTAGACCTTTTCACTAGAAACGCTCGACCAAACAACACTCGAGTAACTTAGTGGAAAAATTTCGAGAACGAAATCTCTTTTTAGGAGGTTAGAATGTAATACCCAAAAATTTTGTACGAATTTCAATAAACAAAAATTAAATAAAATATTTCGTTTTGAGAAATTTAAATATGTATATGTGTGGTATATATATATATATACCTGTCTAATAAAGCGTAAATAAATAAATAGATATTTATACATGTGAGGGAATATATTTGACAACTTATTGTTAAATACAAAACTATTATCGTATATTTTAAATATGATTATGTATTAAATATAGGCATTTAATAATGTGTAAATACATAATATATATATATATATGTCTAATAAATCGTAATAAATAAATAGATATTTATACATGTGAGGGAATATATTTGACAACTTATTATTAAATACAAAACTATTGTCGTATATTTTAAATATGAGTATGTATTAAATATAGGCATTTAATAATGTGTAAATACATAAATTATATATATATATATATATGTATGTGTGTATGTATGCATGCATTTATGTATGTATATATATAACAAAAAAAAATTCGCGCACAAATTTGCCAAAATCGTGTGGCTAGGATTAAATAAAAAAATTTGCACAAATTCGTCGAATTTGTATGGGCAAAAACAAAGGAAAAATGGAAAAAAAATTGTGATCGCATGATTGTAATTCGTGTACAACGAGAATCGAACTTGGTGAATAGTGACTGCACAATTTATGCAATATAAGGGCTACAATTGCAAAAAAACCTAGAAACCCTAATTTCAACCTTGTGCATTGAAATACAAGAAAAAAAGGTTAGTTTCCAAGGAAAAATGTCTGAAAATTTACAAATTAAAACACGGAAAACCCTATATAAACCCCTTACCCCTTCATTCTTTTTCATCCCAACAAGAACTAAATAAAGTTCCTCCTTGCTTTCTCTCTGCCTTCTTCTTGGCACCTAATATTTTTTTTTCTTTCTTGAGTTGTTATAAACAGCTAACAGAATAGTAGCAACGAAGTGCTGCACAAGTATAGTGCAAGCAAGGGGAATTTTCTTAATGATATGAAGAAGGTTCAGAAAGAACCGATCTCGAGGTGAAATAGTTCTCTCTTTTTACTTTATTATTTTGATTCAAATAAGACTTGCTTGAGTATTTTATTTTGATCTTGTATACATATCATATAGATTATGCATGCTTAGGTTTATGACAATGCATGATTAACGATGTAATGTTACCATGCTGGTATGTTTAAATTCTGCTGAATTATTTAAATATCTTGTTCATACATTTAATATAAGATTAAATAAAGAGCTTAACTACATACTAGCATAGGGGTAGATGTTCCTTGTGAGCATTCCAATCAAGGGTTATGAGGAAATAGAGGGTTTGAAGTTAATCTTACCTCAACTCTGTGGGTTTGAGTTTAGTATAGTAGCTCTTTCCCTAAGGATTGGAAATGTTGGGGGGTATCATTTCGGTCTTTAATGACAACCAAAATAATTTACTGCTTGAATCATTTAATTTTTGAAAAGTGGTTGCTATGCATGTTTTATTTTGTCGAAATAAGAATTTAAATATTTGGGATGATCTATTGGGCTTTTTAACTCACCCCTCTTTTTCAACATTTCAGGAAATTAAATTGCAAGGCTATTTGGAGAACATTTATGAATTTTTATTTAAATTCATTGTAGGGTATGTAGGCCCAAAATCATTTTATTTATTTAAAGTCCATTGTAATCAAGGGTTAAGTTGTTGCTCGTGAATTTTTCCATGTAATGATAAAGGATTTATTTTATTTCATGACGTCACAAATTTTTATGAATTATTTTGTACATAGATTAATGTGCACAGGATGTCTCATAGATTTGAGATTTAGAAAGAAAAAAGGTTAACACAGCACGGGCCCGCCTCCGGATGACCCAAAAATATTGAAGAAAGATACTATCAGATGACATGGGCTTGGGCATGGGGGGCGGGGTGTTACATGCACTATTAACAAGAAACTAGACCTTGGTTACCAAAGTAACATGAAACCCTATCGCGATAATGCAAAGCCTTATTGCAGTAACAACATAAAAATTTTGCCCAGAACGCAGACTATTGCAGTAGTGAGATTAACCCTTGCGAGTTACCGCAATAGGCTATCGCGATAATGCGATAGTGATCATATTTTTCGTTTTTCATGCGTAGACTCCGACTATTGTGGTGTTTCCTTATACTACCGTAGTACACATGATAAAAACCACACTAGTACATGCCTATCATGACAACCTTGCATAACATATCCAATATAGATTAAGACATCATTTAAAACACTAGATATGCTTCAAAATCTAAGGAAAATGATGTATGATCCTTAAAGGTTGAGAACTCAAGGAGACTTGGGTGCGGAAGCGAGGATTAAAAAGGAAAGGAGTGAAGAATTAGGTGAAAATGAATACCCTAAACTCTTTGGTATTATTTTGGTTTCAATATAAAACATGATTAAATGTTTACATTTATCAATTGTTTAGAAGTATGTTAGAGATATGTGTAACACGTATGGATGATTGATAGTCTTTTATGACGTTCATAACGTGTTGTACTATCAATGCTGTTTGGAACATATGCCACACATACCATGTGAAGAATAACACGACTTGCATGACCTTAAGCATGACGTACTGTTGATTTAGATCTATTATTTATTTATACCTAGATATTGATATTGTGAACATGCTTGCAGTCACTAAAAAAGATGATTAAGAGAGTCAACCACATAGCAGCGCAGTAATGCGGATACTGTGCTAGTAGTCTAGCATCATCATGGGTGTTTGCAACCCAAGGCGGCTCTTGATACTACTGTGGCAGTAGTGAGATGGGACTGAGAGTTGAGTTGAGACTTCACTCCCTAGATTGATAGTTGAGTTGAGACTTTACTCTTAAGATAGGGTTCTAAATAGGTAACTAGTCTTTGGGAGTTACTTCCGATATTCCAAACCTAATGGGGAGGAAAGTCCTTCTGGTCTTAACGTCAGCCTAAACAATTGAAATGTGTGAGACCCTTAATGCTTGATAAGTGCTTGCATGTTTTATTATTTGACTTTAATAATGCTCGAGATGTTTTGTGTATGATCCACTAAGCTCTTGATCTCACCCCACTAATCATTTTTTAGATATAGAATGGCACTAGTGGAATTGATTGAACTCAAAAAACAACCGCATGAACTCCGTGAGAAGGGATTCATTAGACCTAGTGAATCATCGTGGGGAGTTCTAGTGCTATTTGTGAAGAAGAAGGATGGATCTATGAGGTTGTGAATTGATTACAAAAAGCTCAATCAAGTAACAATAAAGAACAAGTATCTTTTGTGCAAGATAAATTACCTGATCGATCAATTAAGGGGAGCCACTCACTTTACCAAGATTGATTTGAGGTTAGGATGCCATAAACTAAGGATCCAAGGGTCAGATATACATAAGATGACCTTTACAACTTGATATGGGCATTTCGAGTTCACAATGATGCTATTTGGTTAGACCAACGCACCAGCTTCATTTATGGACATGATGAATTGAGTCTTTAGACAGTATCTGGACCAATTCGTAGTGCTGTTTGTATCCTAATCTACTCCAAATCAGAAGCTAAACATGTAAAACACATGGGAATTGTGCTAGAGACATTAAGAAGGAACAAATCATATGCTAAGTTTAGTAAGTGTGAGTTTTAGATGAAGAAAGTCAAGTTTCTTTGTCGTGTTATATTGATTGAAGGAATATTAGTAGACCCCGATAAAGTAGAGGCAATTTCAGACTGGAAACAACCCAAGAACCTAACAGAGATTAGAAGTTTCTTAGGTTTGGTAGGATCTTATCGCAAGTTATTCAAGACTTCTCGAAGTTAGCTAGACCCATGACTAAACTAACCAAGAAGGGAGAAAATTCATTTGAGATGAGAAGTGTGAGAAATCATTCTAAGAACTAAAGTAGAGGTTAACTTTAGGCCCCGTATGGTTACTCCTGCACATGGGGTGTGATACGTCCTATATACCAATACATTAAAAAATGGACTGGTGTTGTGCTGATGCAAGAGGGAAAAGTCATTGCCTATGCTTCATAACAGTTGAAAATATATGTATAGAAATACCCTACTCACAGTTTAAAGTTGGCTGCAATTGTCTTTGCACTAAAAATTTGGAGGCATTATCTTTGTAGAGAAGGATTCAACTTATTTTCTAATCATAAAAGCTTGAACTATATCTATACCAAAAGTGTTGAACCTTAGACAATGAAGATAGATGGAGTTCTTGAAGGACTATGACTTTTAGCTACATTACCATCTAGGAAAGGCTAATGTGGTAGTTGATGCTCTTAGCAAGAAATATAATAAGTATGAGAAAAAGGTAGATGTACCAGTTAATCAGTGATTACAATTTGGGTGTAACTTCAGACACGGAATAGGCATACCTATATGCTATGACTTGCCAACTGAATCTCTTATGTCTGATAAGAGATAAGCATAAGAAGGATAAGTGGATAATCAATCTGACGGAAGGTGTCAGACAAGGTAAACATCCTACTTTTAGGATTGATTGTAACACCCTGCCTCCCCCACCCTATTTGTCTGACATGCTATTTGTCGTGTGCTTACACGTTGGACATTATTTTCTTTTCTTTCTTAGGGCCGCCTGCGATGCGGGTGATGCCATGTTTCCATCTCTTTTCTTTTCCAAGTCTCAGCTTCTGGAGACTTCCTGAGGAATAATAACTCATATATTGATTTCATGACACATGAGCGAAATATTGATATGAAGAAATCAACATTATTTATTTGATAATAAAATATTCAAGATTTACAAAACATTCATATTCATTACGGCAGAAATAATTTTAAAATTTGACAAAAGGACTTAGGGCCAACATGCCTGACTCGAACACTTAAAGGACTTTGAAAAGTGGACTTTGAGTTAAAACTATTACACGACCTCTTTCTTTAGTTTCCTGAAATGTTAGAAAATGAGGGTGAGCTTGAAAACCTAGTGGATCTTTTCAAATATTTAAGTCATTATTTCAACCAAACAAACCATGCATGTCAAACCACTTTCATGTATTAGATGATTCAAACAAATTACTTGTTTACAATTGATGTTAAGACAAAAAGGAATTTTCCTTAGTATCCCCCATTAGGTTCTAGAATATCAGAAGTAACCCCCGTAGGCCAGTTACTTATTTATAATCTTATCTCAGGGAGTGAAGTCTTCTCTCGACTACCACTCACGTCTCATTGCGACCCACCTTGGGTTATGAGTACCCACGGCTAAATCCTCCATTGTGCCATTACATGGTTAGGATCGTTATTAATGTTTCTTTAGTGATAAATTACACAATTAATCAAATTAAATCACACATACAATATGTAAGCATGGTAGTAATCATTCAACAACATTCTTGAGCATGTTATATAGCATAGTTCATGTTATCATACATATCATGCATATTCATGGCATATCAAGTCTAATAGAGCATGTGCATATAAAAATCATGTTTAAAACACAACCACACATGCACTTTATTTAAATTGAAATAACAAAGTAAAACTTAGAAATCATCTCCACCTTATATGCTAATCCTTTTGATCCTTGATGGCACAAGCTCTTTAAAACCTTTGTTGAACCTTCAAATCTCCTCAGTTGCTCAACACAACTTCGAGCTCAGAATTTGTGCAAAACTTTGTTTCTCTACCTTCCAACTACTCTAATTGTTGCATAGAATAGCCAAATAATGAAAAAAATGCCAAGAAGAAGGCTAGAAAGCAATAAGAGAATTGGTTTATTCTTATTGAGATGAAGAGACTGGTGCTCATGCTTGGGTTTATATAGAGTTCTAATGAGAATGAATTAACAAGTTTGGGGTGTCTTCATTGTAGAAACCTTTCTAAAACTTTTTCCCTTTCCATTTTATTTGTTTCCTCTGCATAAGAATTAGTAAGCAAAGGTTTTAGAAGTTGCTAATATATTCTTTTGGGTTGATTTCATTTTTAAAATCTTTCTAATTCTTTATCTTACTTGTTTCCTATGCCTATATATTAGTAAGTAATTGTTTTAAAAGTTATTAATACATTCTTTTGAATTGATTTCATTTTAGAAACCTTTTTAATTATCTATTTTACTTTATTTAAATTATTTTATTTTATTTTTTTAATTTTAATTATTTGAAAAAATTTTAGGGTATTATAACCTACCCCCCTTAAAATAAATTTCATCCTTGAAATTTGTACTTACTTGTTCCGTACTATTTGGCCATACATTCTTGATGAAGATGTTTGGATACTTAGTTTTCATCTCGCTTTCCAACTCTCAAGTTGTCTCTTCCACTTCATGATGCCTCTAGGGATCTTTGACTAAGGGAATGTCATTAGTTCTCAAGCCCTGTACCTTGCAGTCTAGGCTTCTAATTATCACTTCCTTGTATGTTGCATCATCTTGGATGTCTATCTCCTCCTAATGAAACTTGGCTCCTTTTCTGGTCGATTTGGTTATGGTTTTGGCTAATTTTGAAAAATATCTAGCCAAGCCTAAGAAATTTTGAATCTTTGTAACTATCTTGGGTTGCTTCCACCTTTTTGGGTCTACAAGGATGTCTTTTACTGCAATATATAGTCAAGGAACCTGACCATCCTCTGTAACATCTCGAAAATTCGTATGAAATTTGAAAATTTATTTAGAGAATTATACAGAATTGACGGATGAAAAATTTGATGAATCCTAGTTTAGCCAAATATGGAATAAAAATCAATTTAATGGATTTTTAGAAGAAAATATATGAATATAATGTATATCATGCGATATTATAGCCAAAAAATACAAGGATATGTGCAATTTTTGATGAAAACAAGATTAGAAAGTTAATTTGGATTAAGATTTTGCAAAAATCCAAAAATAGAACATGAAATTCAGTTAAAAATCATATACATATAACTCAAAACGCATCCAACGGCTGCAAACTGTCGATCTGAATTCAATATCGCAATCTGACGGTTGCAAGATGATCTGCACCAATGCCCGAGCGCATAGGATAACGAAGATTGAACGGACGGAGATGATCAAAGACGATCGGACGCCCGCGATCAAAGTCGCGAAATCTTGATCGCGAAGTCTCACGGTGCGACTCCACGAGCGCAAATCTTGACCTTCCAATCTGATCCGTGGGCATGTCTCGAGGACGATTCGATGAACTGAGATATTGGCTGGTTTATAAAATACGAAAAAATGCGAAAAAAAAATTCGCTGAAAATTACCAAAAAAATTGAGATAAATATCAAAAATTGATTTTTAAATTATGAAAAAAATTTGAAAATACTTATTTTCCTCTTATAATTAGGAAATACGAAATTCTAGAGAATTTAGGTGTTTTACTCCAAGAAAAACTCAAAAATTTCTATTTTTTCCCTCTTTGAAAATCTATATAAACCCCCATAGGCTCTCACTTCCTTCATTCCAAAAATAAGAGTTGAAATTTCCTCTTATTTTCTCTAAGCCCTCTTCTTGGCTGATTTTATGAGATCATGATATGAGAGTTACTTTGAGACAATGGTGATAATAACCACGTACCGTCATCGTGGTTAAGGCGACGCTATGGATGTTCTTTTCATATGAGTTAGGTCATATGATTTTCAGACCTAAGTACTTGAGGATTATGTACCACAGTACCTTGTGAGTCACCACGTGTAACGGGTTGATGCCGACACGTGCCACGAATGGGTTGATGCCGAGTCGGCCCCATTTACTTAGTTATGAGCATCAAGGAATTAAAGGCCCTTTTGGTTTGAGACTTGACTTGAACAAATTGTTGTTTGAAATGCTTAATGATTACAAGTGTTTGAATTATGATTGTGTTATGAGTTTGAATATGAAAGATGGTTGTTCTAAAAGGATCCACTAGGCTATGTGCTCACTCCTTCCTTCCTTGTTTTTTTAGGAACGTGAAACCTATGAAACAGTTGAACATGGATAGTTTTTAGAAAGTTTCTACCTTATTATTTTTAGAATTTTTAAGGGCATGTTGCCCAAAGTTTAAATCTTTTCTATTGAAAAGTATTTTAAAGTTTTTCGCTGTAATAATTAGTTTTTTTTTGAAAAGTTTAGTACTTTTAA
Source organism: Tinospora cordifolia (assembly GCA_030144865.1). NCBI lineage: Eukaryota > Viridiplantae > Streptophyta > Magnoliopsida > Ranunculales > Menispermaceae > Tinospora > Tinospora cordifolia. Next base: position 4,917 of record JAJIYU010008884.1, on the reverse strand, counting down.
TTTTTTCTATTATGAATAAAATAGTTTGAATTTCTTTATCTCTTTTAATTTGTCTTGATTTTATTAAAGTGAAAATTTTGCATTTGTAAATTTTTTATACAAAGGCACGAGATATTGAAAAAGAGAAGAACAAGTGTGTGTCACTTGTAAAGTAACACCAGCCCGACCCACCAGTTGGTTAAGTGCACTGTCGAGAGAATGGTGGTCATGTCTAATGCGTAAAGATACAGGGGTTGGGGTGTTACGAGCGTGGTATTAGAGCCTAGACATTAGTTGTTGGGCCAATAACATAAAGTTTCCTCTAATATCAAGTGTGGTATCAGAGCTTAGTTATTAAAAACACTGGGCTAGAATTAGAAAATTAATCAGTGGCTGTTTGACTAGAATTAGAAACTCAAATTTAGGGTTTCACCTTGAATTGAGTTGAATTTAGAATATCCTACCTTCTATTTTTGAAATTGAAGAACATTTTAGAAAGTGTTTTAAAAAAAGGAAATATATGTTTTGAAATATTTTATTTGAATACAAAGACTACAAGTTGAGCTGATAGTGGGTAAGCCTTGTCCCGAGTAAAGTTAAACATTGAAAGGGAGATGGGTTATCCCGGCCTAGAAAGCGTGGTTGCTAAGTAGACTTGGGTCTCGCTGTCCAATCTGGAGGTTGTCCCACCAATTCACATGAGTGGTCTGAGTTGAGGAACACCCTTACTTTCTATTAAAGAGAATAAGAAGGTTGGAAATTAGGGCAAGGAATTGATTAGAAGTTGAAAAAGATGCCAAAGGTGGTATCTTGACTAGATAGAGGTTGTCAGTTAACTAGAACCAAACCCTAGGTCCAGAGAAAAAACCTTAGGTAGAAACGGGTGTAGCCATAGGTGGCACAGTGGATCAAAAGCATAAAACTCTAGGACATAGGCTAAAGACTGAAACTTGCGTGAAAATAGAAAATTGTTTGATCTAGACACGAGACTGGGAAGCTTCTATAATTTTTGATTTCTATGTAGTATGGGATGCATAGGAATTTGGGGTTATAGAGGAAGCCTAGACTTGGAGAATGATGGACCATGTGTGGTGAATGATCGATAACTATGGCAGAACGGGTTTCTCTATGCTCGCTGGTATGGGACGGTTGAGTATAGTGGGCTCGGGAACCTTAGTTATCCAGTGATTTGTGAAATTGTTTGGGTGCAGCTCTGTTTTGAGTGAAAGCCTAAGTGGAAGGGGTAGAGTGGTATGAGACACTTGAACTTGAAAACTTAGGTGGAAGCTTGGAACCTTGCTGTGCTAGCTTGATTTTATGATTGTATGATATGCATGCTGTAATGTTTATTTGCTTTAAAACCAAATCCTGTACCTAATACACATGAAAATAACCTAGTAGAAAGACTTTAGGCCACTAAATAAATCGAGAACCTAGAAACATGAATCTAGAGCCATGATAGTACGAATATTTGACACATACTGGCACTCTGCTCAATTTACAAGTAAATGGTTGGAGTTAGGAAGTACGTAACTCGATCCACCACCTTTGAGGAGACTGAAAAACGAGAGCAGGAACTGCCTGCTGGGATGGAGGCACGAATGGAAGCCATGATGAATGAAATGTCGCAGAGGGTACTAGATCAACTGAGAAGGATACTTCCACAGATAATCCCTCAGGTGGCTCCTCAACTTCAAGCACCTGAACCTATTCCAGTCCAAGTCCCAGCACCAGTACCCCAGGAATGTCAAAGGAATCCAGAGGACCTCGAAGATGAAAAACAGAAGAAGATGCTATTGGGTTTGCAAATGCTTCACCCGCCCTCATTCGATGGAATTACTAACTGCATTTCTGCTGATCACTGGTACCAGGAGATGGAGGAATTACTAAATGTGCTAAAGGTGACGGGTTCAAGACGAGTAGCACTAGCCACACACCATTTCAAAGGGCCAGCCCATGGATGATGGAGGATAATGCAAATGGATCCCAACACTGACGTTGAGACCATGACCTGGGGAGAGTTTAGAGAAAAATTTTACGACAAGTTATTCTCGGAGGCAACTCTCAGAAAACTGCAAGAAGACTTCGTGGGACTCAACCAGAGGGATCTCACAGTAATTGAATATGAGAGGAAGTTTACTGAACTAGCCAAATTTTCCAAGGAACTAATCTAGGAAGAGAGGATGAAAACCAACAGATTTGCATAGGGTCTCAAGATTGAGATCCGAAAAGTTATCATGACATTAGGCCTCCTAACCTACAAAGAAGTTGTAGAACGGGCTTTAATCTTGGAACAAGAGCTCAACCTGGAACAAAGGTTGAGAGGAAAGAATAAGCGGAATGAAAACGGAAAGGACCAACAAGGGACCCAGAAGAAAAACAAAAGTGGTAAGGCTCCACACAAACAGGCACGGAGCGTGAGAAGCAGATGGATAATCATCTGCTTCTGGAAGAAATCGAAGAATTTCTTGGGAATTCTACAAGATCAATTCGTTCTTTTTTCTCCGACAGATGGTCAAAACTTCATCTGGTTAACTCAATCACTTTTAATTTAGTCTTGATAAAACTGTAATCATTAGTAAATCTGGTGTTAAAAAAAATCAAACACTACCAGTGTTCCCTGAGGACGATACCCAGACTTACCAGATATTACTACTGCGATCTCGTACACTTACGGGGTTGATAACAAGTTTTTGGCACCGTTGCCGGGGAACGACGGTGGAAATTGTTTTTTTTTAAACTAGTTGAATTTGGTTTGGTTTTATTCAAGACAATAGTTTTTTTATTCATAAATTGATTTATCTTAGAATATATTAGCTACACTTGATCTTTTTGTTCTCGTGTGCTTCAGGCTTGTATGAGTGAATGTCCTTGTGACACCTACTATCCAAATTTGCTAAAGACAATCAGTTAGATTCGGTTAGAGGCTCAAGAACGTGCTTCAAACATGGCTGAAAGCGGAAGTTCGGGTGTTGGTAATAATGGGGAAGCACCATTGCGAGACTTCTTCAAACCCGTTTTGAACAACAACTACTCTGGAATAGCAAGGACACCTATTAATGCCAACACATTTGAGTTGAAACTGTCCTTGATCACCATGGTGCAGCAACAACAGTTTGGAGGCTCAGCTGTGGAAGACCTATGGTTCATCTAAACTCATTCATGGAGATATGCGACACTGTAAAGATCCATGGCGTTACTAAAGATCAGCTGAGACTGAGATTGTTTCCCTTCTCTTTAAGGGATAAAGCAAAAAGTTGGCTACAAACCTTGCTTCCAGGAAGTATCACTACTTGGGAAGAGATTGGTCAGAGGTTCCTTCAAAAGTACTTCACACCAGCAAAAGTGCATCAGCTACGGGGGGAGATAAGTTCTTTCAAACAATCTGAGTTTGAATCACTATATGAGGCTTGGGAACGATTAAAAGACCTACTAAGGCGTTGCCCACAACATGGTTATCTACCTTGGCTTCAAATTCAGATGTTTTACAATGGACTTACACCACCTACAAGAGCATTAGTAGATTCAGCAAGTGGAGGATCTTTAATGGGGAAATCAACCACAGAGGCAACTCAACTGATTGAAGACATGGCAACCAATGCCTATGGACATGGTACAGAAAGAGGTACGGCCAAAAGAGTGGGACTTCATGAAGTTGACGAGATTAGTGCCTTGCATGCCCAAATTGCAGCAATGACTCATAGGCTGAATTTGGTGGAAGAGAAGAATAGTGGATCTCAACTTCAACAGCATGAACAAGTGCACTCTATTGTTGAAGCAAATAAGGCATTGTATCATGGAGAAGCTTCGGTTGAACAAATGAACGCATTGAATAGATTCAACGGGTATCAAGCATCAGCTGGGGGGTATAATGTCCCCAAGTATTATCATCCGGGTGTGAGAAACCATGAGAATTTTTCATATGCAAATAACAGAAATGCTTAGATGCCTCCAGGTTTTGTCAACCAACAGCCCTTGCAAGATAAGAAGTCGTCTTTGGAGGATAAACTTGATGAAATGATGAGTATGCACTCGAGATTCTTCAAAGAATTGACTGGCCTGGTTGATAAGAATGACACTAGAGTTTCTGGACTTGAAATTCAAATTGGGAACTTAAATGCTACAGTTAAGAATTTAGAAACTCAAGTGGGGTAGTTGGCACAGATAGTGTCAAACAAGCAGCAAAATTCATTTCCAAGTGACACCCAAGTGAACCCTAAGGAGAGTTGCAATGCAATATTCATAAGAAGTGTGAGTGAAGTGGAGAGACAAGACACCCCCTCTAAGCCTCCTATGATGGTCAATAAGCCTGTCATTTCTGAAGGGCTAACTCCTATCGAGTCTACTAATCTAGCACCTATCATTGATGAGAAAAAGAAGCTTAGACAACCTGACATTAATATTCAAGGCAACAAACATATTGCACCACCTTCGTTACCCTGTCCGTATAGGTTTTATAAGAAGCAGTCAGGTCATGAGATAGTGCAGTTGACAGAGGAGTGTAGTGCGATTATTCAAAGACAGTTGCCTGAGAAGTTAAAAGATCCAGGACGTTACACTATTCAATGCAGCATAAGCACTCAAATTTTTAATAAAGCTCTTTGTGATTTGGGAGCTAGTATAAATCTCATGCCATTCTTAGTATATTGCCTGTTGGGGCTACCGGAGATCAAGCCATCCAATATTATCCTTTAGCTTGCAGATAGTTCTGTAACTTATTGTTAGTTGCATAGCAGATTAATTATATTATATGTATTTTATGTATAATGTGCATTAATATAATAGAAAATGTAGTGTATTTACTTATATTTAGTATAATGTGCATTAAGAGCATCGTTGCATCATTTTAGCATGTTTTAATATTATTTTATATGAATATAATGTCCGAGAAAGGTTTTCAGTGTTTGTGCAGGTTTAGAATGAACCAGAGTAGGAATA
>JAJIYU010008883.1:0-17524 GCA_030144865.1 Tinospora cordifolia | reverse complement strand
GTTCCACCCATGTGACTTGCACATGCTTTGGGTGACCATGTCTTCATGGGTTCACATGAAATCTAATAAATTAAATTTCTCATTACTCACAAGGAATTAAGGTGTATAACCCATGGTTCTGAAATCATATGGTCAAGACCTAAATTTTAAGGTACAATTTAGTGGAGGTGATTTTCTTCTGAAACTTTTCTTATTTGGAACCTACTGGATTCATTAGGCAAATGAAGGTTCAAACCTTGGCCAATTATTTTGAGTTTTAGATATATTGTGTGTTTTGCTAGTTCATGCCATCCCTTGAAGTTTCGGGTCATTCTGAGTTCGATAGGTACCCTTATTCTCAGTTCTTTCCTAATCTGGTTTCTCTGTAGGGCAATAACCCTAATTTTGGCCAATTGGGCTAATTTTTGGATGCGTGGTCCAACTTGTTAGTTCATGTCTCCTCACTTCGTTTCAGATCGTTTTAGGTTCATATGGGTCACTAAATGAAGATTTAGAGTTTTCTGTATTCGGCCCTAAAATGAGGCTAGGTTCGTTCTGTACTCAAATTTCACTGAAAGGATGAAAATTCTTATTTCATTGAGTACAGAGTTTTCAGGGTATTACAGGAATGAAGAAGAAGAAACCAGAAAAGAAGAAGAAGATGGACTGCTTGTGCATTAGGGAAGAGGAAAGAAACAAGATGATGAAAGGGTTTACGATTTGCATCTAGGAACTAGAAACGAAATTCGGGGCTTTGAAGTTGGTGTTGAATCTGATGTGTTTGACTGTGAAAAATAGCAAGAATTCGAACTGAACATGATGGTGCTGTTGCTGCCATGTTTGAAGGAATGAACGAAGGGAAGAGAGTGGTAATTTGAAGATTGGAAATTTTTGGTTTGTGTGTAAAAAGAAGAACGATGGAAGAGAAACAAATTTGGAGTTGAATTTTCTGGTTTGGGGTGTCTGTGAAATCGAAGAAGAGGATTTTGGGGGTTTAATTTCAAATTTGGTTCATGAAGTATTGAAATAGATGAAAACCTGATTTAAACCTTGTGATTTGAAAAATCTAGTTTGGGTTTTGGATTTGGGTGTTCAATAATGCTTTGAAGATGCAATTTACACATTTTTTGGTTTTTGGGTTATTAAAGATAGGGGAAACAAGATCTGAAACAAAAAAATTGGCATTTTAATTTTTGGGTTTTGGGTGCATTCAACAGAGGATTGAAGTTGGAACTGAACAAGAAAGATCTAAAATTAGGGGTTGAAATTCTGTGTTGGGTGTTCATTCGACGTAATAAAAAAAAATCTGAAATCTTGAGTGAGATCCTGTTTCGTGGTTGCACAACAAAGGTGATCATGCTGGAAATTTTCTGGGTTTAAATTTTGTCCGAAGCTTGATTTTTGCATTGTCTTAGTTGAATCTTGAGCATATGGTGTATGATTTATGCTGGTTGTTCATTGTTATTGTTCATGATTTTGATGGTAGTGATGATGGAACGAAGAATAGGGGAGTGCTGGCAGGTGGTGGTCGTGTGTCATTGCTAGTCCATGATGAAGGTTTGTTGTATACAAACTACAGATGCATTGTGTTGACTGTGGATTGTGAATTGGATTTTGTGAGATTAGTGTACCAATTAAGATGGAAAAGTGATAAAATGGAATTTGGTCGTTGTTGCTAATTCGTGGAAAAGAAGATGATGGGAAGATGTTGGGCGTGTTGTGCTAGTCGTGAAGATACACGTGTGCGTTTTTCTGCTATTATAAAACCGTGCAGAAGATGGATCACGGTTGGGATGTTTTTGCTGCTACTGTTGGACGAAGACCAAAATTTGTAACAGTGCATTTGCTTTGTGAGTCTATTGGTGGACATCGTTCTCGCGACGAAGAATGTTTCAAAAGGTAAAATATTTTATTTTTTATTTTTAAAGACTAGATAGTTGAAAAGAATTTATTTCTCTTTGATTTTAGATGTGTAGAATGAAAATTAGAAATTTGAACCTTAGTAGTAAAACTTAGAAAATTAAAAGCTAGACGTAATAATAAAAATTAGAATTCTTTTTATTCAAATAAAAATTTATTAAATCATTTAAGAAGAGGTTTAGGATAAAATAATTTTATTTTAGAACTTAGAATTCAAGAAATATTTAATTTGGATTTAATATTTGGAAGATGAATAACTTATTTTAAAGGAGTAACTTATGGATTTTTAGATGATTAATTAATAATCTGGAACTTAGTTCAAAATTAGATATAAAGGTTTCATTTTAAGTGGAATGAAATTTATAAAATATGAATGAATTATTGTAGAGACCGAATTTAAGTTTATGTCTTTATTAACTATAATCTACATAAATTTAGTTAGAAGTGAATAAATTGTAGAAACTTGAAATACTTAGTTATTAAAGTTTTAAATTTCGGATTAAGAGATTCGGAAGACTTAAAAACTTGTTTAAATTATATTATTTAAAAATTCTAGAATTTTGGAATAACTTTGAATTAGTTAAAAAAAATTGATACTTAAGACTTTATAATTATTTTAGAAATTAATTAAGCTTAAGGATATTTTGGATAAGATTAAATGTGAGTTAGGAACATAGAATTTTTATTAATTGTTGAATTTCAGATTTTATAATCTTAGAATATCGAGCATCTCGAAGGAAAGCAAGTTCGCCTTGAAGATTGGCGAAACCAGGGGGGTGTGACTTCCTCGCTCATATGTATTATATGGATTTAAGATTCAAAGCATTTGATTGAATAGTTCTAGGTTATTAGAATTTACTAAGAAATTGATTGAAATTGTTTGGCTTGTATGAATGATGTGTGATGTATGATGAATTGTTTAAACCATGCGAAATTAGTTCACGACATGATTTTGCATTTGGATTTACCTAATTATGTCATGCATGACTAGGAAAATATGCATAAAGATCCTATTGTTTATTCATGCATTTATCATGTTAACTTGCAAGCACAGTTCGGATGATATTTTCTAATATATAGTATGATGCTTGATGTGATTGAGTCTGTTTGTAAAAAATAAAATAAGACGATGGTTTATAAAGAATCCATGTACCGGTGCGATTGTCGAGCTTGAAGCGGATCGAGGTGGCATCTCTTATATGTCACTGCTTGGGATTGTCGAGCCACAAGGCGGATTGTAGGTATTCACAATTGGAGCTGACTGTGACAGCTCAAAGTCTTTGGGAGATAGTACGATGCCTACTAAGTACACTCCCTTGGATTGTGACTCTGACAGGCAACCGGCCTTAGGCGTTACCTAAGATCTATGTTGATTCAGATCACAGGGAATGCCGAGAGGCATCTCAACCCTCTTTCAGTCTTAGACTTCGACCAAAACTAACTGAATGTTTGAAACGCCTAATGTTTGAAAGTGTTTGTAATGTTTTGGATTGGGTCTGTATAATGCGTGTGATGTGTAGGAATGATGCACTGGGCTTTCGAGCTCACTCCTATTCTATTTTTAGGAATAATTGGGTGTATTACGCAGCAGTCTACGTCAGAAGACGTACACTCAGATGGGACACCTCATTGGGGAGGTAGTCTGGGATAGGTGGTATTGAAAGTGGTATTTTGTTTAATTTTCTGAAACGATTTTTATGTATTTATTTGATTTTACATTCAGTTGAGTAATTTTGAGAACAATTTTATATATTTAACATTTCTCTTTTAATATTGGTTTTTAAAGTAATTCTGCTGCATTATTTATAGTTTGTACTGAGAAATCCGGTGAATGTATAAAGAAATCGATTTGATCTTTTGTTTTGTATAGAATATCTATCTAGACTTTGACTTGAGAAGAAAATTTTATGAGCTTAATTTTAAACAAAAAGATTTTGACAGAACGAGATTTTCAAGTAGCATTTCGATTTTCAACGAGAGACAATCCACACGTGAGACAGCACGTGAACGGAGGTCCGTTTGAAAATTGGGTGTTATACCCGAGCCCACTATACCCAACTGTCTCATACCAATCGAGCATAGAGAAACTCGTTCTTCTAGAGTTACCAATTATTCACTCACATGGTCCATCATTCTTTGAGTCCAGGTTTCCTCCATACCCTTGAATTCCTATGCATCCCATACTACATAGAAACCAAAAGATATAGAAGCTTCTCGATCCCGTACCTAATCAAACAATTTTCTGTTTTCATGCAAGTTTTAGTCTCTAATTTATGTCCTAAAAATTTATGCTTTTGATCCACCCATGGCTACACCACATTTCTACCTAAGGTCTTTCCTCTGGGCCTAGGGTTCAATCTGATTGACTCACAACCTCTGTCTAATCAAGGTACCACTTTGGCATCTTTTTCGACTTCTAATCAATTTCTTGCCCTACTTTTCAACCTTCCAATTTTCTTTATATAGAAAGTAAGGGTGTTCTTTAACTTAGAACATTCATATAAGCTGGTGGGACAACCTCTAGATCAAAAGGCAAGACCAAAGTCTACTTAGTAACCGTGCTTTCTAAGGCGGGATAACCCTCCTCCCTTTCAATGTTGAACTTTACTCGAGACAAGACTTACCCACTATCAACTCAACTTGTAGTCTTTGTATCCAAACAAAAAATTTCAAAAACATATATTTCTTTTTTGAAAACACTTTCTAAAATGGTTTTTCATTTCAAAATAGAAGGTTGGGCATTCAAAATTCTAACTCAAAACAAGGAAAAACCCTAATTGAGTTTCTAATTCTTGTCAAACAATTAATGTTTGACTTTTTAATTTTGGCCGAACAACACATGTTTAGACTTGATTTTTTATTTGAAGCCCAACGTATCTAATAGCTAAGTTCTAATATCACCTTTGGTATCAAAGAAAACTTTCTAATTTTTGCTCAGCAACTAATGCCTAGACATTGATACCACCTTTGAAATACCCCAACCCCCTAGAAATAGGTTTAAGGTTAACCACAAGGCAGGTTGGGTCCTATGTTACATTTACAAGTACACAACTTACATCTCAATTCCTTTATTCTAACTCTTATTGAACCTTTCATGAGTGTCTCACCCAATTTGATCAATTTTAAGTTCAATAAGGTATTACAAGTAGACAAAAAAATATTTCTAACTTTTCATTTATTAAAGAAAATAAAGAAGTACATTATTGAATTCATAATCAAGAGTACATAAATCAAAATTTTAAAATAAAAATTTAGCGAAAGTCAAATAAATCTAATGTGGGCAACATGCCCTTACATTGAAAAAAGGAAACATTTCAACAATAGCTACTATAAGATTTCCATTGCCATCATATTCAATTTCCTGAAATGTTAAAAAGAGAGGGGTAAGCACATAATCCAGTAGATCATCCATCAAACAACTAGCTTATTATTTTAAATTTCTAATACATCCAAGTTCACACGCTTTCAAACAATAAGTGATTCATACATCAAATTGGTTCAAGTGTACATTATGACTAAAAGGGTGTAATACCACAAAATTTTGTCAACAAAAGTTATTAATGAAATAAAAAATTCATTGAGAAAAAAAATTCTAAGGCAAATGAAAGTGTATTAATGGAAATATCAATTAAATAGAATTAATTATGAAATTTAATGAGTTGTTTTCATTTATTAAGAAATAAAGAATGGGAATAAAAATATATATAGGTATAGACATATATTTATGGGGTAAATTGTGTGAGAATATAATAGGTATGTTAAATACTACATATTAGGAGAATATATATATAGAAAAATATACATAATTGAATAAAAATAAAGTATGCTTATATTTATAAAAAAAAATTATAACATTATATAAGTATCAATTACATAAAGGAATATAAAATATATAGACAAATAAAGAAATGAACAAAATAGAGAAATAGGGATTTTTAATTGTTGGCAATATTAAAGAAATCGAAAAAATATCTAATAAATACAATGTTAAAGAATTAGAAAGGAGAAATATATTAGCAAGTGAATAGAAAGATATGTACAATTTTGATGAAAACAAAATTAGAAAGTCAAGTTGGATCAAGATTAGGCAAAAATCCAAAATTAGAACATGAAATTCGGTTAAAATCAAGAAAATATAACTTAAACCACATCCAACGGCCGAAAATCGTAGATCTGAACCCAATTACTTGATCCGACGGCCGCAACGTGAGCCACACCAACGCCCGAGGGCACGGGATCACGAATATTGGACGAACACAAATGATCAAGGATGATCGGACGACCAGAACGAGTTTCGTTAATCGCAATATGCGTGTCTCGAGGACGATCCAAGCATCCAGATCAAACTTGTGATTCGGTAATTGCGAACTGATACTGCGCTCGAGGAAATCTGACGAAATGATTTCGATTGATCAAGAATCCTTACTGCACTCGAGGATGATTCAAGCATCCAGATCAGACCCACACAATCGAAGATCGGGCCACCGCAATCGAGGAAAATCCAACGGTCCAGATAGAACCCGAATTTGTTGATCGCGATGTGCGTGTCTCAAGGACAATCCGAGCATCCAGATTTAATGCTTCGATAAAAAAACTGAAAATTCGAATAAATCCGAGATAAATGCTTTAAAAATCTGAAAATTGGTTTCTAAATTCTCAAAAATTTCCAAAAAATTCACTTGCTAATCTCTTATGCTTAGGGGGCACGAAATTTTGAAAATTGGCAAGTTTTCCACAAGATGACGCCACAAACTTGTCATTCTCTACCCTTTTGAACTCTATATAAACACCCCCCATGCTCACAATTCATCTCATCCCTAGAAACAGGAGTTGAATTGTCATCTTGTTCTCTAAGCCCTCTTCTTGGCTCCCCTTCTCACTATTCTTTTCCTTCTGGAGTGTGAGAAGTTCTTTGTTTGGAGATTCTTCTTGAGTGTTCTTGAGTGTCTTGAGAGTTCTTGAGTGTTTGGAAACCTTGAAGTAACGGAACTCTGTCGGATTTCAAAGGTGTGCAGAAGAGACGTATTTAAGGTTGAAATGACTTTTAACTTCTACTTCTTTATTTTAATTTGAATAAGTCTTGCATGTGTGATAATGTTTTAAAGATGATTGATTGAGCTTATGTTTTAATATGTACGCTTTATTTATTTGATGTGCCATGAACATACATGTTATGCATGTTTAAAAATTAAGAATATTGATGCATGTTATACATGAATTGTGCCATCAACAACATGGTGTGTTTTATCACTAAGAAAAGATTAAATAATAATTCAATCCACGTACCGGCGTGATGATGGACTGCATAGTGTCATTGTGTGTGTTCCACCCTTCGACTCGACTTGCCGGTTTACCATTGGCGATTTTGAACTGGGTTTCCAAGAGTGATCCCACTTCATAGATATTGGGGTTTGAGTTTCCATTTGTCATTCTCTCTCCCTATGATGTGGAGCACAGAGATTAAACTTTTTCGGTTCGAATGTCAACCATAAACAAGAAATTTGTTTGAATCGCCTAATGTACAAAAGTGTTTGATATGCTTGGTTTGTTTGAATTGAAATAATGATTTAGATGTTTAGAAAGATCCACTGGGTTATGTATTCACCCCTTCCTTCTATTTTTCAGGTACTTGATTTATATGAAGACCATGAAAATTAGTTAGGTTCTTTTATTTAAAAAGTTTTTAATTTCTATGTAAGGGCATGTTGCCCAAGTTTTGAATCTTCCGCTGTAAGAGTTTTTCTTCAAGATCAAATTATGTACTCAATTTTATTTAAGTAATTGAGCTTATGAATTTCAGTTATTTCTTGTATTATTGCCTTATTAAATTCCTAAATTTAAGTCATGTACTGTTAAATACGATTAAGGCATGAAATAATTGAAATAAAAAGAAAGTCAAGTGTGTGTCACTTGTAAATGTAACACCGGCCCAACCCACCGTTTGGTTTAGTCCACTGTCAAGATAATGGTGGTCGTATGGGCAAGAATTAGAAAGTCAATCATTAGTTGCTTGACTAGAACTAGAAACCCAAATTAGGGTTTTACATTGAATTAAAATTTTAGTGCCCTACCTTCTATTTTTGAAAAAATTTTTAGAAAGTGTTTTCAAAAAAGAAAAATATATTTTGAAATGTTTTGTTTGGATACAAAGACAAGTTGAGCTAATAGTGGGTAAGCCTTGTCTCAAGTAAAGCTAAACATTGAAAGGGAGGTAGGTTATCCCGCCCTAGAAAGCGCGGTTGCTAAGCAGACCTCGGTCTCACCGCCCGATCTAGAGGTTGTCCCACCAGTTCATATGAATAGTCAGAATTGAAGAACACCTGTATTTTCTATAAAAGAAAACTAAAGGTGGAAAATTAGAGCAAGAAAGTGAATAGAAGTCGGAAAGATGCCAAAAGACCCTAGGTAGGAGTGGGGTGTAGCCATGGGTGGCACAGTGGATCAAAAGCATAAATCTCTTGGGCATAGGCTAGAGACGAAAACTTGTGTGAAAACAGAAAATTTTTTGATCAGGACACGAGATCGGGAAACTTCTGTATCTTTCAATTTCTATGTAGTATGGGATGCATAGGAATTCGGGGGTATGAAGGAAGCTTGGACTTGGAGAATGATGGACCATGTGTGGTGAATGATCAGTAACTCTGGCAGAACGAGTTTCTCTATGCTCGCTGGTATGGGACGGTGGAGTATAGTGGGCTCGGGAACCTTAGTTATCGAGACATTTGCAAAATTGTTTAGGTGCAGCTCTATTCTGAGTGAAAGCTTAAGTGGAAGGGGTAGAGTGGTATGAGACCCTTGAACCTGAAAGCTTAGGTGGAAGCTTGAGACCTTGCTGTGCTAGCGTGATTGTGTGATTGTGTGATATACATGTTATAATGTTTATTTGCTTTAAGACCAAATCCTGCACCCATGCATGAAAAAAACCTAAAAGAAAAACATTTAGGCCACTAAACAAATCGAGAACTTAGAGACATGAATCTAGAGTCATGATAGTACGAACGGAATGAAAACTTGAGGAAACGAATACAACATACGATGTAGAAAAATGACCATTTCTCAAGTCTGGAAAAACACTTAGTATACCGAAGATAAGAAAAGATGGGTGAGTACCCTAAATGAATATCCTATTTGAAACTGCTATGATAGGATACTAAAGTGGCTTTGGCTTGTAGATAATAGAAGGAATCCAAGAAAACACCAATACACCTAATCAAAGTAACCAAGGGGCAGATGTGGCAGCAGCTTCCGTCCTATCACCAAAAATAATAGCATAAATCACTCGACAGGTGGTCGAGCAAGTGATGAGGACTCTACAGTCACAGCCTGAGGTTTAGAATGAATTAAGAATGGGAATCAATGAGCTAGTCATTCCTTTAAGACTAACCATGCCCAGAGGAATGACAGTTGAGATTAATTCAATCAAAAAGGATATCCACTTCAAACGATCGGTAAGGAATAAAAAAAAGAAACCACAAAATGATCAAAAGACGGAAAAGAAAGGCAAGAAACAAAAACAAATTCACCAAATTGAAAAAGAAGCACGCTAAGAGACAAGGGTTGTGCTATGTGTGCAGACATAGGGGTCATATTGCCAGAAATTATCCAACTGCACCTGTTCGAGCTCCTCAGCCTCAGACAATAAGGGTTATGGTGAGAACCAAGCTAAAATATTGGCTCAAGAAGATCAAGACCTTCAGTAGAAACCCACATAGTCCAATGTTAGGACAAATGAACTAATGTTGAATATGAGTAGTAGTAGGGAGACCTTTAGTTTAAGATTGCTATATGTTAGTGTTTATGAATTTTAAGTTGAAATAGGGTTTTGTACCAGTTATCTCTATTAATGAAAATTTTTCCTTAAGAACTCTTGTCGTTACATTTTGAATATCCAAAAATGGAAAGTATGAGAATAGAAAGTGTGAGTAGTAACCCTAGAACCTGCCGTATGGCAGGAAGTGACAAAGAAACTTTTACCTTCAGATAAATTGAGAACTTAGGGCTAGGTATGACTCTAAATGAAAGACAAGCCTATGTTTATAACAAGTCATGCCATCAGACCTATTGCATCAAATCAGGGATGAACAAAAGGCAAGACAAATGACTAACAAGCTTAATAGAGGAAATTGAATAAGACATTCATACTAACTTCAAGTTAGATGCTGAGAATACCCGAAGATTCAAAAGGATCTGTGTACCTTAGAATGGACAGAGTAAGCAGAACACCCAATAGTGAAGGATAAGTATTCCTTACCAAAGTGACCCATTCGATCGTTTGGAGAAGCCACCATTACTTAAGAACCGATCTAAGGTCAAAAAATCAAAAGCTGAGAATCAGGGAGTCTGTTATGTATGAAACGACCTATTAGGGAACATATAAGAATACAATGAACCAAACGGTTAGACATCGTCTTGATCAGGAGACGCAACTTATGAAACACAGTCTTACTAAATTTAGCAAACGATAGCCAAATTCCTTAACCATGTAGCTTCAAAAACACTAGAGGCTGTCACCAAGATAGTTACAAAGACTCAAGACCTTGGCTTATCAAATTAGTCAAAACCAACCCATTTACCAGAAATACCTAACGAAATGCGCATGAATAAATATATAAAAATTTCGAGGACGAAATTCTTTTAAGGAGGGTAGGTTGTAATATATCAAAAATTTGTCAACAAAAGTTATTAATGAAATAAAAAATTCATTGAGAAAAAAAATTTTAAGGCAAATGAAAATGTGTTAATGGAAATATCAATTAAATAGAATTAATTATGAAATTTAATGAGTTGTTTTCATTTATTAAGAAATAAAGAATAGAAATAAAAATATATAGAGGTATAGACATATATTTATAGGGTAAATTGTGTGAGAATATAATAGGCATGTTAAATACTACATATTAGGAGAATATGTATATAGAAAAATATACATAATTGAATAAAAATGAAGTATGCTTATATTTATAAAAAAAAATAATAAGTATAACATTATATAAGTATCACTTACATAAAAAATAAAAGGAATATAAAATATGTAGGCAAATAAAGAAATGAACAAAATAGAGAAAGAGAGATTCTTAATTGTTAGCAATATTAAAGAAATAGAAAAATATTTAATAAATACAATATTAAATAATTAGAAAGGAGAAAAATATTAGCAAGTGAATAAAATAGAAAGATATGTGCAATTTTGATGAAAACAAGATTAGAAAGTCAAGTTGGATCAAGATTAGGCAAAAATCCAAAATTAGAACATGAAATTCGGTTAAAATCAAGAAAATATAACTCAAACCACATCCAACGGCTGAAAATCGTAGATCTGAACCCAATAACTTGATCCGACGGTCACAACGTGAGCCGCACCAACGCCCGAGCGCATGGGATCACGAAAATCGGACGAACAAAAAAGATCGAGGACGATCGGACGACCAGAACGCGTTTCGTTAATCGCGATACGGGTGTCTCAAGGACGATCCGAGCGTCCAGATCAAATTCGTGATTCGGTAATCGCGAACCGATGCTGCGCTTGAAGAAATCCGACGAAATGATTTCGATTGATCAAGAATCCTTGTTGCACTCAAGGTTGATCCAAGCGTCCAGATGAGACCCGCATGATCGAAGATCGGACCACTACGATCGACGAAAATCCAACGGTTCAGATAGAACCTAAATTCGTTGATTGCGATGTGCGTGTCTCGAGGACAATTCGAGCGTCCAGATTTAATGCTCTGAAAAAAAACTGAAAATCCAAATAAATCCGAGATAAATGATTTAAAAATTCAAAAATTGGTTTCTAAATTCCCAAAATTTTCAAAAATTCACTTGCTAACCTCCTATGCTTAGGGGGCACGAAATTTTGAAGAATTGGCAAGTTTCCCACAAGATGACACAACAAAATTGTCATTCCTTACCCTTTTGAACTTTATATAAACACCCCCCATGCTCACAATTCATCTCATCCCAAGAAACAAGAGTTGAATTGTCATCTTGTTCTCTAAGCCCTCTTCTTGGCTCCCCTTCTCACCATTCTTTTCCCTCTTGAGTATGAGAAGTTCTTGGTTTGGAGATTCTTCTTGAGTGTTCTTGAGTGTCTTGAGAGTTTTTGAGTGTTTGGAAGCCTTAAAGTAACGGAACTCTGTCGGATTTCAGATCTGTGTAGAAGATACTAATTTAAGTTGGAAGTGACTTCTAACTTCTACTTCTTTATTTTAATTTGAATAAGTCTTGCATGTGTGATAATGTTTTGAAGATGATTGATTGAACATATATTTTAATATGCATGTTTTATTTATTTGATGTGCCATGAATATACATGTTATGCATGTTTAGAAATTAAGAATATTGATGCATGTTATACATGAATTGTGCCATCAATAATTATTTAATGATTCATGTTTTGTATATGTTGCATCGATGGTTTAATCCGATTTTGTGTGTTTTATCACTAATAAAAGATTAAATAATGATTCAATCCACGTACCGGCTTGATGATGGACTGCATAATGTCATCGTGTGTGTTCCACCCCTCGACCTGGCTTGCCGGTTTACCATTGACGATTTTGAACTGGGTTTCTAAGAGTGATCCCACTTCATAGATATTGGGGTTTGAGTTTCCATTTGTCATTCTCTCTCCCTACGATGTGGAACACAGAGATTAAACTCTTTCGGTCTGAATGTCAACCATAAACAAGAAATTTTTTTGAATCGCCTAATGTACAAAAGTGTTTGATATGCTTGGTTTGTTTGAATTGAAATAATGATTTAGATGTTTAGAAAGATCCACTGGGTTATGTGCTCACCCCGTCCTTCTATTTTCCAGGTAATTGATTTACATGAAGACCGTGAAAATTAGTTAGGTTCTTTTATTTAAAAAAGTTTTTATTTTCTATGTAAGGGCATGTTGCCTAAGTTTTGAATCTTCTGCTGTAACATTTTTTCTTCAAGATCAAATTATGTACTTAATTTTATTTAATTAATTGAGTTTATGAATTTCAATTATTTCTTATACTACTGCCTTATTAAATTCTTAAATTTAAGTTATGTTCTGTTAAATACAATCAAGACATGAAATAATTGAAATAGAAAGATAGTCAAGTGTGTGTCACTTGTAAAGTAACACCGGCTTGGCCCGCCGTTTTGTTTTGTTCACCATTCAGAAAATGGTGGTCGTGTCCAATGCTTAAAGATACGAGGGTTGGGGTGTTACAAAGGGGTTATATTCCCTTGACGTTCTTAATTTAGATACCCCTCTTTAGGATGGAAAGAAATTTTTTTGTTACTTTCTATTGGATGCCACATACCAAGTATCCCTTAATTGCACTTTACAACCACACACTCCAAGCATGTGTTAAAAACACTCGTAGCACCCATATGGCACTATGACAATATGTGGTTCTTATCTTTACTTTCTCATGTTTAAAATCACACAATCAAGATACTAAATCAGAATATTAAATCTCAGAATTTAAACATTTAAGAAAGCATGGAAACACGCATAACATGCTTGAAAACTTAAAAGCAAACCTAAGCATGGTATGATCTCATGAATGATGAAAAACATGCAAACATGCAAACATGCTAAATTGAAATTTAAATATGATCAATCATGCTAAAACTAAATAAATCATGTTGTAAACTGAAAAATAATCGTGCATGAACATGCTAGGAACTTGAAATAACAAGATAGAAGTTTTAGAAATCCCTTTCACCTCAATCCGAATTTTCCCTTATCTACCACTTTTAGAACTTCAAGAACTTTCAACCACCAACAAAAACACTCAAAACAACTTACTAAAAGATTGAAATTAAAGCTTCTTACTTGTGAACACAAGAGAAGTGAGAAGAGATGCCAAGAAGAGGGCTTAGAATAAGCAACGAGGGAAGTGTCAACTCTTTACTTTGGGATGAGAAGAATAAGAGCATGAGGGGGTTTATAATGATGTTCAAGAGCACTAGGGGGACATTTTGGTAAATCTTGGGCAGCTTGGGTAGCCCACAAAGTTTGGGCAAGTTTCCAAATGAGAGGGGACAGTTTGCATAAAAAGGGCAAGTGTGTTCATAGTTAGCAAGTGGGACACTATAACTTTCTAATTTAAAAGCTATGAGTACAATCTTGTTTCCTAACTATGTGTGAACACAAAAGAGGTTTAAATCATATTCTAATTCAAATGGGACATCCCATATGTGCTCATGAAAACTTTTTTTTTTAGTTTCCTTGCTTGCTCATCAAAGAAACACACAAGGAATACTTTCTTATTCTCTTATTTCTTCGACATCAAGTATGGGTGTACACTATCATATTTGAAGGGACACCATATAATAGTCAAAGATGTTCATCTTGGCTCCAGGAAAATATCTAAATAGGGTTGCATACATGTGTACACACACACATATACATGGTTAGGCCAATTTTGGCTTAGGTGGGTGTAGGTGTACACAATCAAGTGGAGGTGTATATGGAATCATGTCTCATGGTTTTTAGACCATATAAAATATCTACTATGTGGGTGTACTAAATCATTTGAATGAGACATGGGATGATTTTACAAGGATTCAAATAAGGAAACATCCCATGGAGTTTTAGGTAGGGTGAGGGTACAAATGATCATAGTGTTCCACTCATGTGACTTACACAAGCTCATGACTTCATGGGTTCACAAAAATCAAATAAAAATTAAAATCTCCTTATTTACAAGGAATTGTAATTTATAACCTATAGTTTGGAATCACATAAAAAAATTAAGAATTTCAGTATATGGTTTGGCCAAATTGGTTTTCATTTACTTTCCTTATTTCGAACCTACCGAAGGCACTATAAAATGAAAATCCAAATCTTGGCCAATTGTCTTCATTTTTTTATTATGTTGTTTATTTTGTTAGTTCATGTCAGTGCATTTCGTTTTAGGTTATTTTGATTCTCCAAAGTAATCGAGATGCCATTTCTTTATACTTTGGACCCCCTAAAGGGCGTTTGGCAAGTGAAACCCCTAATCTTGACCAATTGTTCTAATTTTTGGATTTGTTGTCCAATTAGTTGGCTCATGTCACCTTACTTCGTTTCAAGTTGTTTTGGGTCCCTAAGGGTCGTCAAATGAGACTTTTGAAAACTTGCCAAATTTAGTCTTGAAATGAGCCCGATTTCATTTTGCACCCAATTTCACTAAATTGATCTTGAATTTTATTTAATTAAATATAGTGTTTTCAGGGCATTACATAGCTTCATGTACAAATTTAATTATGATGAATCGTTTAATGATGTTTGTCATGAAATATTCATAAATTTAATTTCAAACAATAGATATCAGTGTCAAAGTCGAAATAAAGTAATAATCAAATATTCATTTAGAAAAATGGTAAAATATATTTCTGAGATGCTCTATTATCACTAGATCAACTCTTAATTAGCTTCAGGTTAATTTAGAAATTTACAATTATTTATGTGGGTCTATAAACAAAACTTAATCTAGTTATATAAAGAACATTATAACTTTGACATTTCAAGATTTTCCTAACTTTTGGCTAGTTATAACTTTATTAAATTGCAATGTGCATAGCTTTCAACTTAACAAGTTTTCTTTTTAATAGCTTCATACTAAAGAAGTTTTGTTAACAAGACTCATCTTAATAGTCAATAATCAAAATATTATTTTTCAATAATTTTAAGCTATAAAATATCATTCTCATTATATAACTTTTATGAGATTTACAACTTCAAGTGGGATCAATCATAATATTTTTGCATTTCAATACATTAAATAAAAATAATAAGATTTTGACTGAATTTTTTTATAACTTCAAGCTATAAATATTTCAATCATAAAATTTTCTTTTATTCCTATGAATCAATATATATATATATATATATATATATTTCATTTATCTCCTATTTCTATTCTCTTTAGTTTGCCTTCTTGTTTTATTCATTTTCTAGTAATTTTTTTATTTCATAACACTCTATCAACACGAAATTTTTTTTAAAATGTAGATGTAGAATTTAACTTGATTGGTAGCTCTACTTGTTAGATATTTAGTACTTATTTTTTAAGACTTTTTATAATAGAATTAATTAAATAAGAGCTTAGATTTTATAAATTTTTGATAATAATAACATAAAAAGCTCTTATTTAAAAATAGGGTGTTTATTAAGCAAGGTTGATAAACTTTTATTTTTTGCTTATTAGATGAGTAATTTAGGTCATTTGAATAAAAATTATTAGTTTTATATAAAAAAAATTATTTTATAAATTTAATCTTATTACATAATATTTTTATTGATGATGTGAATATACATATTTAATTATATTTTCTATATTATTACATATTAAAACCAACAATTTAATTTAATTTAATTCAATATTTTCATTTCGATAAAATTGAATTTTAAAAAGCTTTAAATAGCTTATAGTATAGAAACTTAATGACTAATTAGTTTTATTTTTAGTAAATAAATAAATAAAATTTTTAGATAGGTTAATTTTGATGAGCATAAATTGAAATTTTTTTAGTTAAAATTAAATTTAATTATTTTTTTAATAGCTTGACAAGGCTATTTTGGACATTGTTAAAAAATTTATATCTATTTTGAAAATTATCAAAACTTCTTTTTACTCCTCTTATTTGAAAAAAGCAAAAAAGAAAAAAAAACTTATGTTTTGTCTAAGAGGTATTTCCTCTATTCCATAAAAAGATTTTAAAATAAAAGAAAAAAATTAAGCTATTAAACACCCTAATTTTTTTGAAGTTCTATTTTAATAAGGCTAATAAAAATAAGAAGTTTTAATAAGAGTTACCAAACACTATATAAATATTCATTTAAACTGATGAGGGTAGTAAATGCGAAAGGAGTAAGAAGGATGGACACCGCATTTGCCACATTGCGCAAACGTAGGACCTTCTTTCCGTAGTCATCCATTCCCATGTTTAGGGCATTAATTATGGGGTTTGGTGGCAATTTGGTGGTGCTCAATAGAGTGCCACCTCAGTACCAAAGTATTGAACGCTCAGTCTGCATAGAGTATTTAACACTCTAATTATTATTTTTTATTATTTTAAAAAAAGATTTTTAAAATGATTTGTCATGCTCATTGTCTCAGCGCCCCTTTGTGCGATGGGGACGCCCCTATTGCTTGCTCTTACCATTTTAACATTCACGGCATTAGCAAATTACAAGTTCGCTCTCTAACATAAGCTGAATCTCTTGTTTATAGTCATCCTCATCACTTGTTTCGATCTTTGTTTGGTGCCTGCGAGTTATACATTGAGATCTGCAAGAGAATCATGAAGAAGATGAGTATCTGGCAATGAAGACTGATCAAACGACCACTTAGTTGCTCAACTCTGATATGGAAGAGCTAAGGGCATCTCCAACCCAGCGCCAAAATGGCGCTGGGTTGGAGAATTTGGCGCTGGGTTTGCTCCAACCCAGCGCCAAGTTGGTGCTGGTAAACAGTGCCGCGCCATTTTGGTGTGGCACTGTTCACCAGCGCCAACTTTGGCGTTGGTTTTTTTTTATTTTTATTTTTTATTTTTAAAATCATTTACTTATAATTTTGATTAAAATTTTTTAATAAAAATTATATTGTTAAGTTACAAAATTAATTATTTTAAAATTTTTAGTTATATTATTTAT
>JAJIYU010008882.1:0-17554 GCA_030144865.1 Tinospora cordifolia | reverse complement strand
TTCACCAATCTGGCCCACAGTGAGCTAGGATGAGTCTTTATTCGCCATAGCCACTTCCCACACAGAGCTATAATCTTCCTTTGCAATCCTCCTATGCCCAGACCCCCCCCCCCCCCCCCCCCCCCCCCCCCCCCCCCCCACAATTGCCTACATATATACATGGTTTTGAAAGCTTTTCCCTCACAAATGCAAGTTCATCCTCTCATTCTCTCAATCCACTTTATCCGGGATAAAAAACAAAAGAGGAAAGTAAAAACGAAATAGAGGGGAAGAAGAAAAGAGAAAGAAAAGGAAGGAAAAAGAGGAAAGAAAAACTACCTTTAGTGTGGAAATTTATCATTTTAGGTGAGTTAATCTTATCTCTTTTCAATACAAAATAGTCATAAAAGTTGTGAATTCAAGTTTTTCTAGTGTAGTTTTTAGTAGAAGTGTTAGTTTATTGTATGACCCAAAACTAAAGTATATTTTTACTTAGAGTAAAATTACACTATATATATATATATATCATTGTGTTCATGTCAATGAGTAGAACATTGTATACATGTAGGCCCTAAGAATTTATATGGTAATTGAAAGCCAACACATAGGAGTATATATATTGACAATTTAAAATTTTAATTGACGGGTACTAAAATATCAAGAATAAAATTTTGGACTCAATGATACTAAAATTAAGTTTTTTGGAGATCAATTGGTATATTAAATTTGCATTTAAGCAATTTAAAAATTAATAAATAAATAAATAAATAAATGTATATAAGGTTATATAATACACAATAGGTAATGCTATTTATATATATATATATAATGTTGTATAACATTGTAAAATACTTCACCTAGGGGCAAAAATGCATAACATAGTGAATAATTAATTTTTTCCTATTTACTGTACTTTACCTCAAAATTGTGAAACGGTTGGATATTGTATACCAAAAGTGAATCATGTTTCAACGATGTAAGCAGTTGGTATTTGGGTCGATATTAGGGGCTTAATTGTATCATTTGACCTTGTTGACCACATTTGACCTTGTCGACCACATTTGACCTTGTCGATCATCCAAGTCAGTGAGTGTTAGGCTTGATTAGAGTTGACTGTATTGATAAAAATTAACTAAATCAATAAATGGACCATAATTGACTGAATCAATCTTTTGATTGACATAGGACCATAAAGTTAGATTTGAGCAAAGTTTCATTACATATTTAAGAAACCATGTAGATTACGCAAGATCAAACAATAGCGGGACGCGATCGGTTATGAGAGGAGCATAGGGAGCTGAGCATCCTTGTGAGTCCTTTTTTCTAACTTATCACTTAACACTTGTTATTCTATTCATAAACTGAATGTTATTACATCTTGCAATGCATTTACAATCTTTAAATGAGTTTTGAATAAAAATGTGCATCAAATCTCGCGGTCCGAGGCACGGGTTAGAGTATTGGATCTAGTAGAGCATTAAGGACCTGAAGCCATTGTACTTGGGGTATGTGTTGTGTGGGTCTTTTAATTAGCCAAGCTAGTGATGGTCTGAAGCTGCCATACATGAGGTATGTGCTGGCAGATGCTTACGATATTGTATGAGAATATTCCAAACTGTCTGGCACCCTACTCAAGTAGATTTCTTATTGCTTTGGAGGCTAGTGAGAGCCTCAACATGTGTTTTCATCATTACAATCATTTTCAAAATGAAAGGTGCACAACGAAATTGTGGTTTGAAAAATTTATTAACCATTGCATTCACTTGGATACTGTTATTGTTCATGCATACATAACATTATGTAATGAAATTCTTATTTTAAGTTATATATTAGACTACATTACTCACTAAGCCGCTGTGGCCAAATTTGGCTCACTACTCTAACATTTTAGGTTCTTCTACTGTAGATGAAGGCAAAAAGGTGGTCATAGCATAATGCTGTGTTCTTGTTTATTTTGGTAGGTTTCTCTACGTTGTTCACTATTTTGAGAGTTATTGTGATGTATAAGGGGGGTGAGGAAAACATTGTAAATATTTTGACTTAAGCATTTCCGCTACGCTACATTTGGGATGACTATACATAACCAACTTTTGTTTGACTTAAATTTCTGTTGTAATTGTTTGTTTTGGTTACTTTCATATTCTCTTATCATTACTCTGATGGTGTTGTGGAAGAGACTTAACAGTGTTCTGGTGAGCTCAGCTTGCGAGTGGGTTTGTCAGGACATTGTGCCGATCAGATTGTCGTTCTCCCTAGGGAAGGGGTCCTAACAATTGCCTTTTTAAAGGTGCAATTTTTTATCAACACTGAGTTAAGTGATTTATTTGAATTATTAGTAGGGATTCTTAGAGATTAGGTCCTTGCATTTTTTGGAATTAGAGTAGAAATCTTATGTTTCAAAAATTATAGCAAAGATCTTAGTCACATCAACATACATATTAAATTTAATATAATACTCTTAAAGTTTTACCTATTCTTAACATACAACGGCTGGAAAGACAACTGATTGTGTCATAATGTAACAACCAATTTCGTTTATCATTTAATTTTAATGGTGACACAATACAATTAGGACCTACTTGTTGAACTATAAGCTGATTTGATAACCCCAAATACAAAAAAAGAAAAGATATATTTTAATGGTTGAGATTTCATTTAATGAACATTTTTTTAGAAATGACAAATAAAAGTATCACGCACGATTTTTAAATCGATCAAGTTTCGTGTACCACACAAAAAATTGACTTAAACCTAATAATTCATAGGGTAAATTTTAAAGCCGAATGGTACATATTGAAATCGATCAGTTGAACTATATCTTGATTGGTTAAATTATAAATTGAAAGGTTGAACTATATACATATCAAATAATGTATATATCGATTAGTTGCCCTGTATACTAATCCATTAAACTATAAATTGCTTGACATTTTAAAAATGTTTAAGGAGATTAACATCATAAAAAGATGTGTATAATATTTAAAAATGATATCATAATCTAAAAGATCACCCAAATATAGTTACATCAGCCATAACACAATAAAAAACACATCAAGAGGATCAACCAAAACAAAAGTACCCTAAATTAATCTCCCCATTTTTTCTACTAAAAAAGTGTCAACTCAACTGAGATCACCAAGAAGTCCTTGACAAGGTGGATGAGGCATTGAAGCTGCAACTCTTCTTGCTTGAAAGAGGCGAGGCAACCATGAAGATACAAGAGATACTTAGACTGGGAGGCGAAAGAATATCAACAATAGAGGAGGTCAGATTAGTAGTAGCAAATGCTTGAAAGCGTAGGGGTTTAGAGGTGTGTGCCTTTTTAGGCATGAGGCCCTTGGTCATAGAAGAAAAAGGAGGATGAGCACAACACTTTATTGATAGTGAAACTCGATGCATGGTAGAATGGCAAACAACTCTATTAACAATTCGCCATTCTTGTTGTGGTTTTGACTTGGGAATGTCTAAAAAGGAGATAGAGGTTGAAGAAGACAAAGGAGAAGATCCTAGGAAAAAAAGAGGAATAGACAAGCTAGATGTACAATGAGTTCGTACCATGACTAAAGTTAAAAAGGAAAGGAATAAATACACAATGGAGAAGAAACAACAAGAAGTTGTCGAAATTGGAGGAAGGCCAACACATGAAAAAATTATAAATACTATAATTATGGTGAACCTTGAGAGCATTTAAATTTTCATAAAATATAGTGTTGTGTAAACGGATTCCTAACATTACACCAAAGATTTAAAATTTCATGATATAGTGCCATAATCGACAAATAATCTACGAATCGGTAGTTAAGATTAGTACAAAATCTACCTGATTGAGTTTAAGATTGCTATAAATTTATCAAATCAAGGTCACTAGATCATGTCTAAATTTAGACACTATGTTAATTCTTTCAATGATCAATAAGTACAAAAGAAAAAAACATCAATTGTAAGTATTTCGTAATATAATCCATGAAACTGATAAGTATTATCGTTGTATGATTTGGAAAAAAACAACACATTAAAACAAAAGATTTAAGAATAAAAATAAAAAATCAGTTTGAATGCTACTAATTGATAGGTACGCTCAATCAATAGTTATGCTACACAATTGTAGATAATATTGCTGATTGAGTTTTAGTTTAGGATTTCACGAAGATAATGTTAGATAATTGGTAAAACTACATTTAAAAAGTTCTATTTGGTTGGCATCGTAAGATATGTTAATTATGAAACAAACTAGAAACATTACAATGATTAATAAATAATTTCATTGTTTTGTATCTACATTTACAACAATAGAATACTACTTACGACTTATTGGTATGATATTATACCATTTAGTATTTACATTTACAACAACAGTAAACTAAGCTGAAAACAAAAACCTGAATGACAAAATTTAAACCCAAATCGATTAGACTATACACTAAACATTATTTGGTGTCTTCAAAACAAAAACACCAAATGGAAAAACATAAACTCGATCGGATAAACAATATACTGATCAGTCATGTTAAGTGACCTTGATGTGCTAAACTACCCCATTTGTATGGATCTTGTTGGGACCCCTTCCCTAGGCTGAAGTGTAAGCTGATTGACACAGCCCTGACAAACTCACTTGGAAGCCGAGCTTGCCAAAACACTGTTAATCCTCCTTCATACTCTATACACAACATCATCGGAGTAATCATCAATAAATGTTGAGTTAAGTACTCTTGCTTAAGGCATGGGACAAACGGAATGGAAAGACAACTTGTGTACTTGTAAAGTAACACTAACCCGACCTGCTTTGTGGTTAAGTCCAATTGAAAGCCTCGAGGGTTGGGATGTTACAAGTTTACAACTTAAAGGACAATGTTGACCACGACAACATTATTAATTATTGGATTTCTCATATTTTTAGGATTTTTTTGTATGAGCCTATAAATAGAAAAGAGAATTAGAGTCTAAACATACCTAATTCAAAAATCTCGGCTGTAACGGCTCAAGAAGAGAAAAACAAGAGGTTCAAGAAGGGATTGATAATTTAGATCAAGCTTTGAGTATGATTAACTTTAGTCATTTCTTTTTGATGTTTTCATTTAATTCAATGTCAAGCTAGTTAGTTTTAAATGTCTAGGATGTAAATCTCCAATGTATGAACCTGAGATTTCTTATTGAAGTGATTGATTTAAATGCATTATTATATATTGTGTATGCTTAATGCTTGATGTTTATTGGCCATAGACATGATGGATTCAAATCATTAAACTAACTCGGACATTAAACTAACTCGGAAGAGAGGTTTATGGTAAGTTATCACAGTATAGACCTTGATTAGTTGATTGACTGAAGGGTTGTTGATTGTTTAGGGGGTTGCATGAGATTGCCAAGTACATAGTGTTAGGTTGTTGATTAAGCGCCTTAGAAGAGGGCATTATGAGATAATACTAATAGAAATTGAGGCACCTCGGGAAAGGATTTCAATTACAGGTGCTATAACTCATAGTGCAAGAATTTCATGAATTGAAACAAGAATCACAAGACATATGGCAAAGTTTACATCCTAGACAACCTTTCCACATAGTTTTTGAAAACAGAATTTACTGCTTTTGATAGTTTAGGTTCTTGTTCAGAAATTAACAATTCAACCCTAATCAGAGTCTCGATAAAATGAAAGCTAATATTAAATTGGGATTTGAGATACTTAAATGAATTCCATTCCCTAAGGACAATATCTAGACTCACCAGTTATTACTAGTGCGAACTTGTATACTTGCAGGGTTGGCAACAATTTTTTGGTTTCGTTACTCGGGAATCGGTGTTAAATATCCTAAAACCAATTGAACTTGGTCTAGTTTTAATCAAGGCAATTTTATTTCTATTTTCACTTTTAATTGATTGCTTTCCAAATTTATTAAAATTCATTGAATACACTTGATCTTGTGTCTGCTTTCGGCGTTTCAAGATTGCATAAGTAAACGTCCTTGTGACCCATACAATCTAGATTTGTTCAAAACTACAAATTAGATTCGGTGGGAAGCTCAAGGGCGAGTATTAACTATGGCTAATAGTGGAGCTTCCGATGTGGGAAACAATAGAGAAGCACAACATAGGAAAGCACCCTTAAGAGATTTCTTCAAACTGGTCCTGAATAAGAATTACTCTGGCATAGCAAGGACACCGAAATGCAAATAACTTTGAGCTAAAGCCATCCTTAATCATAGTGGTGTAGCAGCAATAGTTTGGAGGTTCAGCAGTTGAAGATCCTATAGCTCATCTCAATTCATTCATGGAGATTTATGATATAGTCAAGATGAATGGAGTGACTGAAGACTAGCTTAGGCTGAGGCTTTTCCCTTTCTCCTTAAGGGATAAGGCTAGAAGTTGGTTGCAAACTTTACTTCCCGAAAGTATCACAACATGGGACAGAAATTTCTTAAAAAATACTTCACACCTGCTAAAGTACATCAATTGTGGGGTGAAATCAGTTCTTTTAAGCAATTAGAGTTTGAATCATTATATGAAGCTTGGGAAAGGTTCAACGACTTATTGAGGCGATGCCCACAGCATGGATACCTCCCTTGGCTTCAAATTCAGATGTTCTACAGTGAACTCACACCACCAACTAGAGCTTTGGTAAACTCTGCAGTTGGAGGTTCATTGATGGAAAAGTCTACCACTGATGATACCCAACTCATTGAAGACATGGCAGCAAAATATATGGTCATGGTAGAAAGAGAGGAACAACCAAGAAAGTGGGAATTCATGAGGTTGATGAAATTAATGCTTTGCATGCCCAAATTGCAGCAATGACTCATAGACTGAACTTGGTAGAAGAGAAGAATAGTACTGGGCAATACCAAAATTAGCAAACTCAACATGTGTAGTCAATTGTTGAAGCAAACAAGGCATCTTATTATGGAGAGGCTTCTATTGAGCAATTGAATGTTATGAACAGATTCAATGGTTACCAAGGACTAGCTGAGGGATATAATGTTCTAAAGTACTATCATCCGGGAGTTAGAAATCATAAGAACTTTTTATACTCAAACAACATAAATGCCCAACTTCCACCCGGATTTGTGACACAACAATCTTTACAAGACAAAAAGCCATCCTTGGAAGACAAGCTTGATGAAATGATGAACATGCACTCAAGGTCCTTTAAGGAGGTAATAGGAAGGGTAAACAAGAATGATAGTAGAGTTTCTGGCATTGAGGTCCAAATTGGAAACATGAATGCCATAGTTAAAAGCTTAGAAACTCAAGTGGGATAGTTAGCACAAATAGTGTCAATTCAGCAGCGTAGTTCATTTCCAAGTAACACTCAAGTCAATCCAAAGGAGAGTTGTAAGGCGATGATGACCAGAAGTGGGAAACAGGTAGCAAGCCCACCCCATCCAGCTAGGCCATCCGTTGAAGCTGAAGTTGATAGTTATGAGAAGGATGTTCCAAGGCAACCAACTATACAACATGAAGTGTCTCTTAAATCACAAGGGAAAACCAAGGGGAGTATCATTCAAGATGGTAAGGTTCTAGAACCTCCACCATTGCCATTCCCTCAAAGATTCCAAAAGAAGAAGTTGGATGAACAATTTGCCAAATTTCTGGAAATGTTCAAGAAGATTCATATCAACATCCCCTTTGCAAAAGCTCTACAACAAATGCCCAATTATGCAAAATTTATGAAGGAGATCATGTCTAAAAAGAGGAAATTAGAAAACTTTGAAATTGTGAAGTTCACTAAAGACTGTAGTGCAATCCTCCAAAAGAAACTTCTTCAGAAATTGAAAGATTGGGTAGTTTCATTATACCATGCAACATTGGACCTGAAATCTTTGAGAAGGCACTTTGTGATCTAGGGGCCAGCATAAATCTCATGCCCTTATTAGTGTGCAAGAGGTTGGGCATGTTAGAAATCAAGCCGACCACAATTACTCTTCAGCTAGCAGATAGATCTTTGACATATCCAAAGAGTATTATTGAAGATGTTTTAGTAAAGGAGGACAAATTCATATTTTCAGTTAACTTCGTGGTTTTGCACATGGAAGAAGACTGTGAGTTATTGCTTATCCTTAGGAGACTATTCTTATCTACAGGTCATGCACTGATAGATGTACATAAGGGAGAGCTGACCTTGATAGTGAATGAAGAAAAAGTTGTTTTTAATCTCTACAAAGCTATGAACTACCCTAGTGACATGCATGAATGCAAAAGGATAGAAGTCATCAATTCTTGCATTGTTGAGGTTGTAGATGAATTGAGCTCCCAAGATGACTTGATTGGATGTATTTCTCATTCAATCTCCTTTCCCCAACCTATGTTTGAAGATGAGAAGCTAATTGTGTTAGCCTTAGAAGCATGCCCACCAGAGCTTAATAGTTTACATCTTTCATTGTCTTATGCTCATCAATCTGAAGATTTTCAAGATGTTTCCAGGGCCATTGATTTGAAACTGCTCCTTGAACATTTGAAATGTGTTTATCAGGATGAAACATGGTCCCTATCAGTCATCATTTCCTCTCTGTTAACCTCTGTCCAAGAAGAGAAGTTGTTGCATGTACTAAATGATCACAAGGCCGCTATCAGATGGACAATAGAAGATATAAAGGGTATAAGTCCAACCATTTGCATGCACAAGATTTTAATGGAAGACTCACATAAGCTTATAGTGGAGCACCAGCAAAAAGTTAACCCAATCATAAAAGAAGTGGTGAAGAAGGAGGCAATGAAACGGTTGAATGAAGGCATTATTTATGCCATTTCAAATTCACAGTGGGTTAGCCTCATTCATGTTGTGCCTAAGAAAGGAGGGATCACTGTGGTTACAAATGAGAAAGGGGAGATAATAGCTTCAAGGAGAACTACCGGATGGTGTGCATGCATTGATTATAGAAAACTGAATAAAGCCACCCGGAATGATCATTTTTTTTGTCCTCTGTGGATCAAATGCTAGATAGGATTGCTGGCTATGACTTTTATTGTTTCTTAGATGGGTACTCCAGGTACAATTAGATAGTCATTGCACTAGAGGATCAAGAGAAGACTACTTTCACTTGTCCATATGGGACTTATGCATTTTAGAGGATGTCGTTTGGTTTGTGCAATGCACCAGCCACATTTCAGATATGTATGATGGCAATTTTTGCAGATATGATTGACGATATCATGGAAGTGTTTATGGATGATTTTTCTATGTTTGGTGCTACATTTGATGGATGTTTGCTTAATCTGGAAAAAGTTCTCTCTCATTGTGAGGAAAAGAACTTGGCTCTCAACTGGGAGAAGTGCCACTTTATGGTTCGGGAGGGTATTGTTTTAGGTGACAAGGTTTCTGCTAAGGTTGACTGAGCAAAAATCCAAGTCATTGAAAAGTTGGCACCCCCAACATCTGTTTGAGAAGTGCGTAGTTTTTTGGGGCACACTAGTTTTTATCTCAGATTTATTAAGAATTTCTTTCAAATCACTCGACCATTGTGCAGTTTGCTTGAAAAGGAAGCCAAATTCAACTTCACAGTTGAATGTGTTGAATCCTTCAATACACTAAAGAAGGCTCTAATATCTGCTCCTATTATGTCTACCCCAGTTTGTGGGAAAACTTTTGAGATAATGTGCGATGCTAATGATTATGTTATAGGAGTGGTATTGGGACAAAGACGTGATAGGATGTTTAGAGCTATATACTATGCAAGCAAAATGTTGGATGATGCTCAAAAAAATTATACTACCACTGAAAAGGAGTTGTCAGTTGTTGTCTTTGCATGTGACAAATTTTGCTCATACATTGTAGGTTCCCATGTCAAGTTTTTCACTGATTATGCCGCTATTCATCAGCTTTTCACAAAAAAGGATGCGAAGTCTAGAATGATAAGATGGATTTTGTTGCTGCAAGAGTTTGATATAGAGGTGATAGATAAAAAAAGGTACACAGAATGTGGTGGTAGATCACTTGTCTTGCCTATCCAATGAAGCAGCTAAGGATCCAAGGAGTATTAGGGAAGTTTTTCTTGATAAACACCTCTTGCTTATTAGTGACAACACACCATGGTACGTAGATTTTGCCAATTATAAGGCCACGGGTGCTACTCCACCAAATTTGTCCCACAGCCGCCTCAAACACTTCATACATGAAAGCAAGTTCTGTCTTTGGGATGATCCCTTTCTCTACCGAAGATGCGCTTATAAAGTGATTCATCGTTGCATTTCGAAAGTAGAATTTAACAAGGTTCTTCATAACTGCCATGCTTCACTGTATAGTGGTCATTACAGTCATCAACGTACAGCAAGGTGTGTTCTTGAGAGCGGATTCTATTGGCCGAGTATGCTGAAGCATGCTTATCAATTTGTGAAGACATGTGAAGTGTGCCAGAAACAGGGCAACATCTCGAGGAAAAATGATATGTATCTTACATCTTTTGTTGAAGTCGATTGTTTGATGTTTGGGGAATAGACTTCATGGGACCTTTCCTACCATCAGATGGCAAACAATATACTGCTTGTTGTTGATTATGTTTGAAGAAGTGGTCGCATCCAAGAATGATGCTAAAGTTGTGTTGAAGTTTCTCTTTCGCAACATCTTTTTCTCATTTTGGCACCCTTAGAGCAATTGTGAGTGATGAACGTACACACTTTTGCAATAAAATATTCAACAACCTTCTCATCAAATATGGAGTGCGACACAAGGTTGCCTTGCCTTATCATCGATAGATGAATGGGAAAGCTAAAGTGTCTAATCGAGAGGTCAAGGAAATATTACAAAATACAGTTGGAACAAACCATAGGGATTGGGCTCTGAAACTGGATGATGCATTGTGGGTATACTGGACAGCCTTTAAGACTCCAATTGGCATGTCTCCATATCAGTTGTTGTATGGAAAGTCTTGTCACCTGCCTTGTGAATTAGAGCATAGGGCTTATTGGGCAATAAAGAAGTTGAATTTTGATGCAAAGGCTTGTAGGGAGAATCGTCTACTTCAACTTGCAGAACTTGAGGAGTTTTGCTGTGATGCTTTTGAGAATAATACTATCTAAGAGAAAGGACAAAGACATGGCATGACAAACTTATTGAGAAGAAGGATTTCAAACTTGGCTAGCACGTGTTGTTGTTCAACTCTCGACTCTGGTTGTTTCATGGAAAACTCAAGTCTCGTTGGTCAGGACCTTTCCTAGTTACACAAGCATTCCTGTATCATGTAGTGGAAGTGCAAAGCTTGCTAGATGGCCATAAATTCAAAGTGAACAATCAGAGATTGAAGATATTCTATGGAGGACCAAAACAGACGATAGTGATGGCAGAGCTTAAGGACTGAAACGTTGTATCCTCGTCGAGCTAACGACATTAAACACAACGCTGAGTGGGAGGCAACCCACTAATAATTTCTACCTTGTTGCGTTCATGTTGTTTCTATTTCTTGTTTTATTTTTCTAGGATGTATGTAGGTGTTAACAACTTGATTTTGTAGGTTCTCAGTATCACAGGGCTTAGGACTTAGTAAAAAAAGGAGGGAAGGCAGTTTTTGCTCTGCCAATGCAGTCCACAAAACACCAAATTCTGTGCACCACGATCTGTAGAAAGAGGAAAATAGTTCACTTGTGCAATTACCGCAATCGACAGAATGATATATTTTATGTACCGCGGTCACCATAAGATACACCTGGAGCATACATGAAATTACTGCGGTGAACAGAATGATATATTTTGTGTACCGCAATAACCAGAATGAATGATTTTGCGCTCGTACGTCTATCGAGGTTCATAGTCTTATACAACACTAGTTACCGCGATCGGTAGAAAGCTCAAAACTGTGAAATATCACATTTCACACAATTACTGCGGTCCATAAAGCACCGACCGCGATAATCATGTCTTTTTTAAAATAGATCGCGGTCATTTTCAACATTCTATTATGAAAATTCTTGAGTTTTCTCTGTGACTGTTCATTTCTCTTCTAAATCTCAGAGTGTCCTTCCCTTTCTCAGCAACAATGCCTCCTTGAATGAAACATCTTGCTTCTAAAGGGAAGCAATCAGCATTCCCTCCACCTCCTGCGAACAAGGCTCGATTTCGAACTGCTGCAGCTAAATAGTGGTTCAACCTCATTCATTCTAACCACCATCTTATTCGAGAACGGGGTATTATTTTGATGCAAGAGGAGTGTGACATTGGCATAGATGCAGTAGCCACTACTCGCATTGGGAGCTGCTAATTCAGGCCCCATCTACAACGGTCATCCCTTTGGTCCAAGACTTCTACGCCAATGTAGTTGACATAGAGGGCACTGTAGTATGGGTCCAATTCAGTTCAGCTGCTATTAATGAAGTATATAGTCTTCCCATAGACTCACCAGATGAGTATTATACTCTACTACCCTACTTCGATCCGGATGACATACTAAGGACTCTCTGTGTTGACGGTGCTTCTTAGATTTATTACAATGATAGGCCTATCAACCTTGTAAAGACCATGTTTCATACGCCTACCAAGGTTTGGCTGTATTTGGTTTGCATAACCTTCTTCCTTTTTTGGCCATTAACAGGGTAACCGTAGAGAGGGTAGTGCTGGTGTATTGCATCATGAAGGAGCTCTCAATCAATGTAGGGACAATCATCTCCAGTTCCATTTGGTCTGCCATAGACAAGACCAACATGAAACTACCCCATCCTACCCTCATTACAAAATTGTGCAAAAGAGCTGGGGTAGTTTGGGAGTGGAGTGAACCCCTGCTGAAGACGAAGGACCACATCGCAGCGAAAATCCTCACCTCCACTCCAGCTAAGAGGCATAAGGCCTCTACAGAGTCCCCACAGCGAGCAGCTGACTCAACAACCACTATAGCAGCTCCTACTCCTTCTACTAGCGCACCACCCTCCTCTTCAACTTCTATTGAGCCATCATTATTAGTCATACAACCCTCTAATCCTCACGTTATGATGTATTGGATGGCCTACATCACCTAATGGTTACATCGCACCGATCCGACCATGGCACAGGCCCATCCTCTTCCTACCTGTTGCATGCCTTACATTTCTATTAAGTGTTGTGTGCTTCCGGCCCCTTTGACTCCTTCAATTGATGATGATGAGGATGATGATGATGATGATAGAGGGGACGAAAATGACTATATCACCGAGGTGGAGGTCTTTGGAGAGAATTTTTTACTTTCAGTATTCTTTCTTTTTCCTTGTCTCTGTTTACTTTGAACTTGACTTGTGTAGATAGTGCATAATTATTTTTGATGTGTTGACTCTTTTTATCAGTAATGCATATGTTTAGAATCCTTGTGATCTCCAAACTAATTTCTCTATTTTTGAATGCATGTCGTGATGTGTACTCTCTTAATTATGAGAATCAATGTGTTCTTGAGGACAAGGCATCATTCAAGTTTGGGGGTGTTAAACGCTTCGACACATCAGGTTTAGTTGTTGTTAGTTTCTTTCAATTTCATATTTACTTTTCCTTTTGAGTGTTCTGCCATGCATACTTTGGAAGCATTTTAGGAACATATAGTATGAGTCACTTAGGCTAGATCACCCATCCAATAGCCATATAGCCATACTTTTGAAACTTTTCACTGAGTAACCAATGGAATTGAAAATTCCTTTAGTGTGATGAGGCAAAGAACTAGGGTACTTTCAAACAATCTGTGTGCTTGGTTTGTCTAAAATTTGACTTTAATAGAACCCTATAATCTTAGGTAGATTCAGAATCCAAAGCTGAGGAAAGTGAAGAGTAGAAACTAAACCACAAATGGAGAGAATTTCCCACAGCCCTTTGAAATAATCAAATCTATCTCGAATGCTACTTAAGAATGATTATAGGAGAGAAATGAAGTAGGCCATCTTTGTTTGAGTCAGAGCCTAAAGGCTGGTCCCAACATTCATAACTCTTTGCAGCCAATTTCGAGCCTTATGGCTTATTTTCTTTTTATAAACCCAAACATTATATATAGACAAACTTTATCCTTTTTATGAATATCTGAGCTGAACCTATCTGTGTGCATTCATGATTATAATTCTACCTATTTGGAAGTGTGAAAGAAGGAAAAGATGCTAACATTGAAATACATATGTTTTCATGTTTTTGTTTTGGCTAATTATTAAAAAAAAAAGAGTTAGTTTAGTATTGTCAATGATAGCTGAGCTTCTACTTCTATATGAGTGTGTATGTGGGTACAATTTGGAGTGCACGAGATGAAATAAGTTTGCGGGAGCTATGAAACAAGGTTGTGAGCATGAATAAATAGAACAAGCGATTGAACAGAGAAGATAAGGTTTTATTGAAGAAAATCAAACAAAAGAGGTTGGTATTATTGTTATGCTTGTACACTTGAGTTAGAAGGAAATTCCTGATACACTTACACCTTGAGCCAGACCAAGTTACAACCTAGAGGAAAAGACCTCTGATCCCTAGAATAATCTAAACTGAGTAGAGGATAGATAGAATAAAAAATTGAGAGGGTCTATGTACTTAGGCATCTGGAAAGGATTTTTATGAGTGGGATAGTACCTACAAATCATCTACAAAGTCTAGGATAATTGAGATTGGATAAACTAAAAAATCTAGACAACCTGAATGACTTAGGGGTGTGTTAATTAGTCATACTACAGGAATGGAAGATTGAGGTCATAATGATGAGTGAAAATGAATATACTTTTATATGGTATGGTATAACACTTTAGACTAGAGTCATTGTTCGAAGACGAACAATAGTCTAAGTTTGGGGGTATTTGTTAGTTGCACAGTACGTTAACATTAGTATAGGTGATTTATTGCATTTTAAAGGAAATAAAAGGAAAATTAGACAAAGTTGTGCATAATTAGTAGCATGAGCACTTAGATTAAAGAATTGCATGTTTTATTGCATTTTAGCCTTGTTTGCATGACTTATAGCTTTTCTATGAGAAAATGATGTTTGGGGAAGGATTTCTAGTATGGTGCAAGTTCAAGATGAAGCCAAGAGAGAATTGCATCATGTAGAAGCAAAGAGAAGTAGAAATCAAAGGGAAAACAACAAATTATCGCGGTAGGATAACTGACGATTGAGGTAGCCGAAGGAAGACAAAGAAAATAAATAACTCATTGGTTACCGTAATCGATGGTCTAGTGACCATAGTAACTACAAATGTGATCCGAATGAAGAATAGGCTGACCGCAATACACAGAATGAAGGAAATCCAAGTTTTTATTAAAGGACAATGCTGACCACCGTTACTGACCGCGGTAACACGATTAATTACTGGGTTTCTAATATTTTTAGGGTTTTTTTAGTGTGGGCCTATAAATAGAAAAGAGGATTAGAGTCTAAACATACCTAATTCAAAAAATCTCGACTATGACGCTCAAGAAGAGAAAAACAAGAGGTTCAAGAAGGGATTGAGGATTTAAATCAAGCTTTGAGTCTAATTAACTTTATTCATTTCTCTTTTATGTTTTCATTTAATTAAATGTCAAGCTAGTTAGTTTTAAATGTCTAGGATGTAAATCTCCAATGTATGAACCTGAGATTTCTTATTGAAGTGATTGATTTTAAATGTATTATTCTATATTGTGTGTGCTTAATGGTTGATGTTTACTGGCCATAAACATGATGAGTTCAAATCATTAAACTAACTTGGAAGAGAGGTTTAATGGTAGGTTATCACAGTATAGACCTAGATTAGTTGATTGACCAGAGGGTTGTTAACTATTTAGGGGGCTGCACGAGATTGCCAAGTACATAGTGTTAGGTTGTTGATTAAGCACCTCGAAAGAGAACATTATGAGTTAATACTAATAGAAATTGAGGCACCTCGGGAGAGGGTTTCAATTACAGGTGCTATAACTCATAGTGCAAGAATTTCATGAACTAAAATAAGAATCACAGGACATATAATAGAGTTTACTATCCTAAATAGCCTTTCCACATAGTTTTTGAAAATAGAATCTATTGCTTTTGATAGTTTAGATTCTTGTTCACAAATTAACAATTCAACCCTAATTAGAGTCTTGATAAAATGAAAGCTAATATTAAATTGGGATTTGAGATACTTAAGTGAATTTCATTCCCTGAAGACGATATCCGAACTCGCCGGTTATTACTAGTGCGAACCTGTATACTTGCAAGGTTGGCAACTATATTCAAGCAAACTAGCATGGCAATTCTCATGACTCCAACACATAAAACTTAATTCTTAAGTGTAATTTTAATTAAGAACACTAATTTACAACATACCAGCATGTAGAACATTTGTGAAACTATATAGAACCACCATCAAATTAAATGTACAACAACTCACATCCTCATACAAACCATACTTTATAATTTCCTACCATAAACATAACTTGATCATTACATTCAAGTCAAACAACAATTTTTCTAACATTTACGTCTTCAAATTGCACCAAACACATGGGTTTATACCTTTCTTTAGGGTATTTCAAAAGCTACAAGGCTTGCCTCTCTTCTTAATTCAATCACCTTGATCTCTCAACTCAAGATCATAAGATTTCAATTCTCTTCCAAGGTAGACATCTCACAACATAAGAGAAAAATCATTATGATCTCATCAAGACAGCAAGATTACCTTAATCTAATGATGTAGGGATGTTTAGGTAGAGTTTTACCTCACATATATGAGCATCAAGTGCTGAAAATCACCCAAACATTATGATCTCTTCACCATTCTCAATCCTTGAGCATGTCACCTATGTTGTAGAGCTTGGTGAGCTCTTTCACTTCCTCTCTCGAGATTTAGTGAAATTCTTTCTCAATCACCCTCAATCCAACCTCCCTTAAAGTCTCTAATGGAGTTGGGTGTTTTGATTTTTCTTTCATTTGCAATATGGTTGAATGAGGAAGAAGTTAAGTGGGTTTATAGATTGATTTAATTTGTGTTAGTGGACAAGATACTTTTTGTCATTTGTCACACACTTTAGAAATATCATAAAGACAATCCATGGGATGCCCAACTAATAAACCAAATCATCCACCAACTAATCTACATTTCTAACTCTTTTTAATTAACTAGTCAAATATTTCATTTCCTTTTTGACTAAAATTTTGGCCTTTATGTATTATTGGGAATAATTTATTTATTTATTTGTTATTTTATTTTATTTTTGTTAAATAATTTGGACACATTTAATCACTAATGCATCACTCTCGTAATTAAATACAAATTCTAATAATTAAATAATTTTTTCTTAATTCCTTTGAATTTTTTTTTTGTAATTTCATCCAATTAGATGTAGAATAATTGAAAAATTAGTAAATTGAACATTCATATCCGCTTTTGATCCCAATTGCATTTGTACAATGTTTCTAACACTAAAAAAAAATTACTTTTATATATTTTTTAAGTTTTATCAATTAATTTCAATTCCTTCAATTAAATGGGTAAAATTAAAGAAATTTGAGAAATTTTGTATATTTTCATGAAAAGACCAAGAAAGTAATTGCAAATGTATATATTGAATCCATCAACTTGGTGCCCAAAAATTGTAATACCTCGAACGTTTATGAGACGTCCACGTAACTGATGTACAATGAAAACTGAATAACAAGCTCAATAAACAAGTTCAAGATGGCCAAAATGTCTGAAAACTATGTATTATAAGTAT
>JAJIYU010008881.1:0-17533 GCA_030144865.1 Tinospora cordifolia | reverse complement strand
ATTTTCGTTCTCTTCATTTCTATAGGTCTCAATCAGAGTTTTATTTGGGTTTAGCATACCCAAAAGCCTATCCAAAGGTTATAAAACTTTGGATATTTATTTTAAAATCTACAGGGTAAACTAACAAAATCTAACCACATATATGGGATCTACTTATCGCCAAGAGTGTTTTGGTATAATTTTTGTTGAGTTTCACTCACTGTAGGAAAATACCCACTTTTTGGGTACGGCTATAAAATACCAAGTTTACTAAAAATTACACCGAGAGGATTGCAATACTCGGCTTATATAACATTTTTATAACTAGAATTTGGAAAAAGGACTTACCGGTACGTCAAATCCGTTGAAAAAAATGAATCTTCCCTTTTCGTTTTTCTTCCGTTCTTCGCTGGTTTTTTTTTCTTTTCCTCCTGCGCGGTGCGTCTCTGGAAATCCACAAGAAGGAACCAAATGAAACAAACAAATTATGTTCATTTCCACCGCCCACGTCCCACTTTGCCATTAAAT
This sequence comes from Tinospora cordifolia, assembly GCA_030144865.1. Lineage (NCBI taxonomy): Eukaryota > Viridiplantae > Streptophyta > Magnoliopsida > Ranunculales > Menispermaceae > Tinospora > Tinospora cordifolia. The sequence continues at coordinate 17,026 of JAJIYU010008881.1, read as the reverse complement.
GCCATCACGTGCATCCATTATAAAGTTTGATTTGGTTTGTTTGTTTTTTTTTTTTTTTCTTCCAACCAACTACCCACATATAGATATATATATATATAAAGCTGCTGAAAGTTGCTAAATTAAGCAAATACTTCTCTTGAAAAATAACATGTTGCCCAGCAAAAATCCTAACATTAATTGCTTCAATCCGTCCTTATATATATATGTATATAATATTAGCCAATTTCCAACACCCACCTATACATCATATAAGATATGTTAATAAAAGAAAATATCCCCAAATTCAATTTCATCACCACATATATTACACTTTAAATTTAGTTTTGATTTTCCTTTTTCATAACCCACTTAATCATCCAAATCCTATATATATGTATATATATATATATATATATACCCCTTTATTTAATTTAAATAACTCAATTTAATTACTTTCTACGCATTTATTTACTTTAAATAAATTTGTACATGTAATGTATATTTTTATACCTATATCTCATTAACACGTACATATACACGTAATTCGTACAAATACGTATATTTATACATATTTACTATCATTTAAATTACTTTACATGTCTAATTAAATTACGGAGTGTTACAGGATGTATCTTGTTATGCACACAAATATGCCATGATAGTAGGGTGCTAGAACAAATTTCCTTGTGTTCTTTAGGATATAACAGAATATTGATGGAATGATAAGCATGTTTTCGATGTTACATACTATTGATTTAGAGTGGTTGTGATTAGAGAATATGTTATGACCTGTAAACTGTAAGTGGACCCAAGAAACAACTCATAGAAGGGTGATTGACTGAGGGAGAAGAAAACTAGAGGATAGTGAAATCTATGCACCCAGAAATTTCCTGCATTCTGTCGAAAATTTCTGAAATAAATTTGACTGACCAAACATTGATAGATTGAGCTGAAATTTGGTGGAGAGACCCCTAGATATGTCTATAAGTTGACTACAAAATTTTAGAGCATTCTGATTTGTGTAGCTAGGTCAACTGAGGCAAACAGTCACTGCCTGCACAGGGGATACGGGGTATGTGCAATTTCTGTTATCATGCTTAGAAACCTTAGTAAATGAGGTCCAAAAATTGTAATTTAAAATTCCAGGGAAACCTTAGGAAGTCTAGAACAGTTATGCAAAGTTTGGGGCAAATCCGATGGATGGATTGCCTGCAGAAAAATCAAGAAAATATTTGCGTAGATAGGGTCATAGGCTAAGGTTACGCACATGATAAAGTGCGTAAATAAACAATGAAATCTAGATACACAGTTGCCTAATCATGCATGCCACAATTTAGTAAATCTAAATGCAAGATCATGTCATAACTAATAGGCATGGATTAACAGTTTATCACACAATGCACATCATTCAAGGAAGTTAAGTAATTTCAATCAATTTCCTAGTAAAATTCCAATAACCTAAAACTATTCAATCAAATGCTTTGAATCTTAAATCCGTATAATACAAGTGAGCAAGGAAGTCACGCCCACCTGGTTTCCTGATCTCCAGGCTTCCTTGCTTTCCGTCAAGATGTTTGACACTCCAGAGTTATGATATCTGAAATTCAACGATAAATAGCATTTCTCTAAATCCTTAATTCATATTTAATCTTATCCAGAATATTCATATTCTCATGTTCAATTAACTTCTAAATAAATTAAGAACTATCAACTAATTTATGATTGCTCTTAATTTCTAAATTTCGTATATTCTAATTATAATGATTTCTAAGTCTTTTAAATTTCCTAAGTTTGAAATCTCACTTTAATTATTTACTTGGAAGCTCTTATCATAAAATCAAAGTTATAATAACTTAATCGTTGAAATTTAAATAATTTATTTACATCATAATTAATTTAATTACGAACAAAATAAGACTTCTATTTGTCAAATCTTTAGTCTTATTTGAATTCGAAAATCTTAATCTTATGCTACTCCTAGAGTTTTACTAAGATCGTTTACAGTGTTAGTTAAAATAATTATCACTCATTTGTTTTTCTAATTTAAATACTTAACTACTTAAACAAATGATCTTAAATTTAAAATTTAAATTAAATACTTAAATTAAATGCTTAAGTGTAAACAAATGAAAATCCATTAGCTAACTTTGTTCCTTAAACCTTAATATTTTGTTATTATAAGATAGGTAAGTTTATCAAAACTTTATTGCTCTAATCAATTTATATCGATTTATTTACATTATATTAGATTCTAATTCATGTTATATTGGTGAAGTATATTATTGTTTCATTGTTAACTAATATACTGAAACAACATAAATTAGAATCTTCATAACATTCTTACCTTGTTGTCTCGGTCAACCACGAACTGATGAAAGATCTCACTGCCAGATTTTTAATCCCCCCTTCTTTGTCTTTCACGTCTCTTAAACCAGGAACCTTCCCTCTATTTCGTTTCAGTTCCACCATGGTTCATGGCAAGTGAACTCACTTTACCCACACACGCATTTCAGTTAGTCACCTCTCAAAACAGAACACAAATCCTCCGGCAGCTACAGCGACGGCAGCTGCCACAACCAGCAACATGAGTGTCCATCATGCAAGGCCGGCCAAACAAGCGTCTTCATCTTCTTCAACGTAGCAGCGACAGCAGCACATTCAACGGACAGCCATAGCAATCCCAATTCTCTGTTTTCCACCATTCCACGGTGGTAGCAGCAGCATGCCAACAGCAGAGCGTCTTGCTCTGCTTTCAATTCCTCTTCATGCCCACCAGATTGCAGCACTGCACAGCCTTCCTGTTCTCGATTCACTGCAGCAACAAAAACAATACTCCCCCCTGTTTGCCGATACACTATGACACCCACATCAGCTGCACGGGCTCTGTTTTCACGATCAAAAACTCAAGCATTTGAAGCTTTTGTTCCCCTGTTTCAGCCACCGAATGGACCCAAATTCCAGAGCACGACAGACCAGTAACTCCTCTGTTTTCTGCTCCTCTCCCCTGCCTGGTTTCTTCTTCAATCGAGCAGCAGCAGCAGCAACGGAAATGGCATCTATCAACTTCTCTCTTTTTTTTTTCCTTCGGATTGTAACAGCATGCAGCAGCAGCTCATGCGCTGCGTTCGTCTCTTCTTCTGTTCGAGCACCTCCACCCCACGGCAACAGCAGCCGAGCTCCCCCATCCAAATTTCCAACGCTTCACTGCCAGTCGCTCTCTGTTCTCCTCGTTTGGCGACACCAGCAGCAGTAGCAGCAAGCAGCTGCTCTGCTTTGCCTATTCTCAGCTGTTCGCAGTCTTCCATAGCGGCAGCAGTGCTAATGTTTCACTCCTTCTTCTTCAACTGTCGTAACAATAGCAGCAGCAGTGCTGCTCCTTCATTCTCCTGTTTCATTGCTTTAAATAACGCCAGAGAGCTTCTCTCATCAGCCAATCCCACCGCCGACCGTCCTCTTCTACTCACTTCTACAGGGTTCGGTCCCCTTTTTTATTTTATTATTATTATTTTTTTTTTCATAACTCAAATTAATTTGTCTAAACTTTAATTTAGACAATAATAATAATATCATCAATACCCAATCATTTAATTATTTTAATTTAAATAAAACTTTACTATCAATTGATAAGTTTATATATACTAATGCCTTTACTTTCTTTCGATTTCCAAACTAACGTTAGATATGCATTTACCTTATTCTATTATATGCCTATTTATATTTTGATAAATTTCTAATTTAAAACTTTAATTCTCGACATTATTTTAATATTACATCGATCATAATACACCTCAAGATAATAATAATAATAATAATAATAATAATAATAATATTATTATTATTATTATTATTATTATTATTATTATTTCTACGAAAGAAATGTTTCATTTTATTTATCTCTATTTATTATCTAAAGAATGTTTTATTTTATTCTCGAATTATTTGCTTGCGACGTGGCACGCTCGCAAAGTTCTGGGGTGTTACAATATCAGAATTTAAGTAATCAAGAGAATATGGAAAACATAAATAACATGCTAGAAAACTCAAAAATAAGTCTAAGCATGTTATGCTATCATGTATGACTTAAAATATAAAAACATGCTAGTTGAAAATACAACATTATCAAACATGCTTCAAACTGAAATATAAACATGCAGAAATCTACAATGTAACATGATTGAAAAATTGAAAACAAATATGAATGCACTAAAGAATTGAAGTATAAAATAGGAGTTCTAGAAATCCGCTCCACCTTAGTAGTTGTTACTTCAAAAATTTCAGCAAAGCTTCTCCCCAACGTCTCGCACTTTCACGCGCTAGCAAAAATAACTTCAAACACTCTCTAAAACATTGAAATCAAAACTTCTCACAGAAGAGGGAAAATAAACGTGAGAAAGAATGCCAAGAAGAGGGCTTAGAGAGCAAGGGGAAATCTCAACTTTTGCTCTTGGGATGAGAAGAATGAGAGCCTAAAGGGGGTCTATATAGATTTTTAGAGAGCATATGGGACGTCCTAGGGTAGCATTGGGTAGCTTGGGCAACTCACAAAAATTTGGGGAGTATGCTATTAGTTTTTGAAAGGACACCATATCATAGTCTAAGATTGTAATCTAGGTTAAAGGAAACTCTCTAATTCAGTCCAAATTCTAAAGTTGACGCACCATCTTGTGTAGTCTTGATTTGGTGCCAAAATGGGAGCAAATCTTTGATTTAGGAAACTATACCATTCTCTTTCATTTGGCAAATCCTCATGGAATCTCTCTAATATGACGACTATGGTTCTCTTGTGAGCATCTCTTATACATTGGAAACTTCTAAGTTGGGAATTAGGCTCACTTGAAGCACACACATGTGGTAGACATCACCAAGGTGCATGGTACACTTGATCACTTTCCTTGGTACATGAGATCATTTGTCTTGATTTCTATCCATAGGTGACGCCTCATATAATTGAGTGTACTGAATCATTTGTGTGGTCCATGGGATCATTCTACAAGGGTTCAAACAATGGAAACATCCCATGGAACTTTGGGTAGGGTGAAGGTGCACATGATCATGATTTTCCACCCGTATGACTTGCACATGCTTAGCGTAGCCATAAGTTCATGGGTTTACAAAAAATCAAATAAAAATTAATATCTCCTTATTTGCAAGGAATTATGATTTGTAACCTATAGTTTTGGAATCATATGAACCTAATGTACATTTTAAGGTATAGTTTGTTCTAAGGTAATTTTCCCTCAAAAACTTTCCTTATTTAGCATCCATTGAGGTCACTAGGCAAATGACAATTCAAATCTGGGCCAATTGTCTTGATTTTTGGATATGTTATTTCTTTTGTTTTTTCATGTTATCTCGTTTTGTTTTGAGTCATTTTGTTTCCTCGAAGTATGCTAAATGTCAATTCCTTTTAAATTTGGACCCCTTAAAGGATGTTTGGTAAACGAGAATCCTATTCTTGACCAATTGAGCTGCTTTTCGCATATGTTGTTCAATTGGTCGGTTTAAGTCACTTTGTTTCACTTTTGGTTGCCTTGGATCCCTAAAGGTCACTAAATAAGACTACATGCATACATACATACATACATACACACACACACACACACACACACACGCACACACACACACACACACACACACACACACGCACATATATGTATATATGTACTGGATTGGTGCATGGGCCTCATAGGCCCACGTGGGTTCGGGCTGCCAACACGGGCCTTCTACCCGCATGAGTTTGATTTCGGAGTGTGAGCTGACCCATGTGCCCCAACTGCTTTCTTCTGCAAATTTTTTTGGAATTTTCTGCAATGTCTAGCGTTTCTTAGCGAGAAAACTAGCAAAAATCTATGGTTTTGAGCCATGTTTTTGCCAATCTAATCAGCTCCTCACTAAGCCAATAGATGGGGATAATAAGGCACCTTGTATGACAACTCATGAGCTACGTGGATGGCTATGTGGCACTCCTTTTTGCCATGCAAGGACACCTTAAACATGCAACAAGACACAGCTCATGAGCAGAACTCTCATTATGTTTCTACAAGCCATCTTCAACAGTGTGTATCTCCCTCATTTTGAATTCGTTTTCTTTGATCTAGACTCTTTAGAAAGCCCTCACTCCCCTCGACAACATTGCACAATCCATTGGTCGAATCCCCCATCCATTAGAGATGGAAACAACCTCAAAAGGGTATTGTTTGACATGTTGCAAGCTAAAACTACTGGAAGACTGTGTTGGAGCAATCTTCAAGGGCTTGATTCTTAACTCATTTAGGGTCCATTTTTGAGGTAAAACCTCACGTTTTGTTCCTTGTTAAGTGTACTTCAATCTCCAAGTGATGAAAATCGAAAACTACTTAAAATTATTTACAAAACACTTTTGACTATTTGATCAACTATTACAATAGTTCTAGCAGAAGACAACCCTTGGAAGCATTTTTTAAGGTAACATTTGAAGTAGCTAGGGACATCTGTTTGGGCTGCAATTTGAGGCATTCTAAACCTCACATCTGAGGCTACAAGGAGATATAAACCCAAACCCCTAAGCCTCTGTGTTCATAGTTTTATGTCCATGCCAAGATGCCTAGTTACATGTAAGGATTTGATACTTAGAAAATATTTTTGGACTGTTGATATGTGCTAAGTGGTAGGGTGTATTTGAGAGTAATTATGGCTCTGTTTGCTTACTAATTTGAATGATGCTTGAACTGTAAATTTTTTGTGATCTAAGCTTTACAAAGCATATGAGATAGTGCCTCAAATCAATGGGATAATAGAGATCGTTAGGCATTTGAAAACCCATAGAAAACTTAAATATTGTAGAATCTGTTAAATAGTAGAGAATGTAGGATACCAATTGGCTAAACCAAAATGGGGATTTTGATATGAAATTTGGTGGAGTGGTCATTGGATATGTCAAGAATATGTGATGCAAATTTTGTCCTAATCTGAATTGGGTAAAGGGGTCAACTGATGCACCAACTGATTGCCTGTCATAGAGGAAATGAAATTTTACCGTCTCTGTTACCACAATTAGAAACCATAGCAAATGATGTCCAAAAATCAGAATCTAAAATTTTGATGAATAATTAGGAAGTATAGATGAAATGTAGAAAGTTTTGCATTAATCAGACACACAGATTGATCGCAGAAAAATTGACACATTTATTGCACAAAGAAAACAAAAAGCTTGAATTTGGGCCAAGTGTTAAAATTTGGAGATTTGGCCTAATTGGCCTAATTTTGACCCAATTTGACCCAAATTGACCAAAGATGATCAAAATTGATCATGTTGACCAATTTTGACCAAGTTTGACTAGTTGACCAAGTTGACTAATTGATCGAATTTGACCAAATAGAATTTGGGTCGATCGAGACCGATTAGGGACAGTAGAACAAGGGATTAAGCCACATTCTAAAAAGAAATGAAATTGAGCCTAAACAATGCAGATACGAGCGTACACTGTGGGATTGGGCCAGTTGTGAGTAGTTTGATTCAAGTGTTTTTTGTAACTTGTGTTCCTTGCATAAAACTTGTATGAAATAATATGGTTTAAATGGTTTCATGTGATTGAAATACATTGGGTTTATTTTGAATTGTGTAGATGTACACAGGTAATGAGATTATAAGCTTGAGGATTGAGCACGGGGTCAGGGTACACGACGCAATTGGGATTAAACTCGAGGTCTGAGCATCGGGGTTAGAACATATGATTGGTGCACCTAACCTCAGACCCGCTCAAGTATGAAATTCAAGGATCGAGTGCGGGGTTAGGGTATTCGAGGAATATGCTTAGCTTGTGACCCACTTTAGTGGCCGGTATGCATGTTTGATGACACTCTTACGACCCACTTTAGTGATGACTATAGGTTGGGTTTGCTTATTTAACCCTAGCCTAGATACAGTTTTTAACTAGCATGTATTTGAGATGTTTTTCTATAACTGATGCACTATTTATAATTGCTTTTATATTATGCCATGCATTCAAGCACTACATCATTTTACTACTCATGCATAAGTTTACTGTATTCAGAATATTGGTTATGGGTAACCTTATAGTCTTACTATTCATTGAGCCACATTGATTTTTAGGCTCACTACTCTACTAATATTTCTGCTCCTTTAGCGACTGACAGAGGGAAAGGCGTGGTGATTGCCTAGTCGCCCGATGACTACTTTTCCCTTTTCTGGTCTTTTTGTTTGAGGTTGATCATTCTTGTGTGTGTATATATATATGGTCAAATGTGTATTTTGGATAAGGCAATATTTAATACGATAATCATTGTTCGTATGTTTGCTTACTTTCGCTTTTGAGTCTTTCAATTATTTTAATATCACTTGTTGTTAAAGTTGGAGAGGCTTAAATAGTGGTTGGGCGAACTTGACATGGTAAGTGAGTTTGTTGGGCCACTGTGCCGGTCAGGCCGCCCTTTGGCCTAAGGAAGGGGCCCCAACAATTATTATTATTTAATTTATTTACTTTGATATTCACCAATTTTCATCAAAATCTCTACTATTGCTCAATTTTCATCATTAATATATTGTTTTTCAAAAACTTGAATATTCTACTCAAAAATTAGCATTTTTATCTCAGAAATGTAATAATTACCCAAAAATTTAATAATCACTTTGAAAAATCATGTTTTTTTCCTAGAAATTACATTTCCTTTATAATTTATGTATTCTCTTTCCAAAAATTAACTTTCTCAATTATTCTAATTTTCTTCAACTAGTGATTAAAAAATTAGATAAAATTGAGAAAATTCATATATTTTTATTAAACATTTTAGAAAAATATATGAGAATGCATACATCAAACCCATTAATTCTGTGTATCAAAAATATGGTTCGTCACAATATAAGAGATTTACATCTAAACATATATATGTTAAACGAAAGTTGTTAGATTAACGTACCTTGTATTAAATAGTTCACCGATTACAGAGCAGGCCACCTCATGTGTCTTTAACGCTATGTAATAAAAAGCCTTATAGCAAGAAATCTCTCTTGAAGAAAAACGCATGATTTTTAAATAGATGCATAATTTTTAAATTTACTTTTTGCCATAATTGATGAGTAGACATGATTGAAATTACTTTTCAAGTTTATTTTCTTATAATTGAGGTTTTCAGACATTTACCTTAAATAAATATTTTATTTGAAACATGTCCTACTATTCTACTTATTTTGAAATCTACCCTAGTTGGATCAGTCAATTTAATGTTGACTAAGTCCAAAAGAGTAGATTCCTTTTTGTTTACTTTTTTTTTTGTTAAATATTGATTTTTGAAAATCTCATTATTGAAGAGAAATTTTGAAAAGTTATTTATAAAGGTTGAATTCTAAAAAGTTGACTTATACAGTTATATTTTTATTATGAAAGTAATCGAAAAACTTGATTTTCTTTCGTTATATTATGTGGTGAAAATTTTGTTGGTGCTGTTGCAATTGCATCGGGAAGTTACAAATTGTCAGCTGGTGATCGTTGCCAATGAAGGTTGCCAGTGCGTAATGCACTAAAAGCTTGAGACTTGTGGTGAAGGAAAGGGTTTAAGAGAAAATACCGTTAGGGATTTTGAAAATGTCATGAAAAGAATATGTCTATCGAGTTTTGTTATGTATTTCATATTGAGACCCCTTCCTTAGGCTGAAGGGAAACCCGACCGGTAGAGTGGCTTAACGAATTCACTTGCCATGTCAAGTTCTCTGAACCACTGTTAAGCCTCTCCAATTTCAACAACGAGTGATATCAGAATAATTTAAAGATTCAAGTGCGAAAGTATGCAAACATTAAGAAGAGTGATCGTTGTATTACATATCGTCTTGTTCAAAAATACACAATGGACCATATATACATACACAAAAATGACCAATCTCAACAAAAGAGTAGAAAAGAAAAAGGGAGTCGTCAGGGGACTAGGCAATCACAACGCCTTTCCCTTTGTCAGCCACCGTAGAACTTGGAATGCTAGTAGCGGAGTGAGCCTAAAAGTCAATGTGGCTTAGTGAGTAGTAAGAGCAGCATGTTACCCATAACTAACATTCCAAACTAGTGCATGTATGCATGAACAATAAAATGAGAATGTATGGCATGGTATGAAAGTAATTATAAATGGTGCAACAGTTATAGAAGAACGTTTCAAATACATGTTAGTTAAAACAACATCTAGGCAAGGGTCTTAAGTCAGCAAACCCAACTCTATGGTCATCGCTCAAGTAGGTCGTAAGTCAAGCAGGTTGTACACTAGGCGTATTCCTCGAGTGCCCTAACCCCATGCTCGTTCCTTGAGTGTCATCACTCAAGTGGGTCAGAAGCTAAGCGCATTGATCATATGCCCTAACCCTGCGCTCAGACCTCGAGTCTAATCTCAATCACATTGCGTACCCTGACATCGCGTTCAGTCCTTGAGCCTATTATCTCAATACCCGTGTACTTTACATATTTCAAAACCAATTTGATGAATCTTAATCATATAAAACCATTTAAAACCATATCATTTTACACATGTTTCATGCAAGGAATACAAGTTATGGTAAATACCTGAATCAAACTACTCACCTCGGGTCCTACGCACAATGTCCCATCGACACTCGACCTAGTCTCGTAGTGTACACTTGAATTTGTATTCTTTAAACTCAATTTCAGTTCTCTTTAGAATGTGGCTTAACCCCTTGTTCCATTGTCCCTAATTGGTCTCAATCAACCCAAATTCAATTTGGTCAAATTTGGTTAATCGGTTAAACCTAGTCAATTGGTAAAACTTGGTCAAAATTGGCCAATACGATCAATTTTTGGTCAATTTGAGTCAAATTGAGTGTCAAAATTGGGTCAAATTAGGTCAAAATTGGGTCAATTAGGTCAAAATTCCCAAATTTCAACACTTAGCCAAATTTCAAGCTTTTTGCTATCACTACGCTGTAAATTTGTCAATTTTTCTATGATCAATCCGTAAGTCGAATTTATATAAAACTTCTCAGATTTCTTCTAAACCTCCTAAACATTCACCAGAATGTTATATTTTGACTTTTGGACATCATTTTCTATGATTTTTAAATGTAACAACAGGGACTGTAAATTTTCGTTTCTTATATAATAGAGAATCACTTTGTGCATCAGTTGAGCCTCTTACCCAACTCAGATTGCGACAAATTTGGTAGGCATGTTTTTGACATATCTAATGACCTCATCACCAAATTGCAGCTCAAATTACCAATCTTTGGTCAGTCAATTGGTCAACTACATTCTCTGTTATGTAACAAATTTTTAAAGATCAAGTTTTTTATAATTTTCAAGTGCCTAATCATCCCTATTACTCCATTGATTCAAGGCCCTCTCTTACATATTTTGTAAGTCTTAGATCTCAAAACATTATCTGTTTAAGTTTCATCTCAATACAATAAACAAATATAGCAATGATCACTCTCAAATACACTCTACAACACCTAACACATATATCCAATTCTAAAAAATTTTCAAACTACCAAACTTCCACGTGTAACTAGGCATCTTTGCATGCATAAAAAACTATAAGTATAGAGACTTAAGCTTTGGGGTTTATACCTCTTTATAGCCTCAAATGTGAGGATTAAGACACCCTAAGTCTTGGCTCAAATGGATGTCCCTAGGTACTTCAAGTGTTGCTCCAAAAATGCTTCCATGAACTATTTTTTGCTAGAACTATTGTAACAGTTAACAACTAGTCCACTTTAACACCTTAGTTTTCGATTTCTATCAATTGGAGATTGAAGTACTCAAAACAAGGAATAAAATGATGGGTCTTACGTCAAAAATGGACTTTTGATGGGTTTGGAACTAAAGATTGAATCAACAACACTCTATTGGAGTTTCTATAGTTTCCAGCTTGTAACGATGTCAAACAACACTCTATTGGAGAAGGCTTGTCAGAATAGAAAGAGGATTTGCTCCAGGCTTTTGTTTTTGTTCCATGTTTGAGGCATTCGTACACGGCAAAAAAGAGTGTCATGTGGCCATCCACGTGGCTCATGAGTCGCCATACAAGGAGCCTTGTTGTCCTTGTCCATTAGCCTGGTCAGGAGGTTGATTGGATGGCCAAAACTATGGATTTTGCTAGTTTTTTTTTTTTTGCTGAAAAATGGCTAGAATTGCAGGAAAATCGAGCAAAAAAATGACGAAGAACGGGGACGCACATGGCCGCAAGGCGCTCAAGCCGGCCCACGTGCCAAGCCCAGGTGCCTAAGTGCCTAGGCTAGTTGGCACGGGCCCGAGGCCCGCACCTCCCGCCCCAACTCAACCCACATGGGCTTAGAAGCCCGTGTGGCCAAATTTTGATTTTTTTTCATTTACATTCTTTTCTTATATATATATATATATATATATATATATATATATATACATTTTTTCCTTTATTATTTAATTCATTCACTTAAATGTTTGACCAATTTTCATCAAAATCTTTACTATTCCACAATTTCATCATTTGTACATTTTTTTTTTCAAAAAATTGAATATTATCTCAAAAATTAGCATTTGTCTCCCAAAAATCTAATAATTACCCCAAAAATTCAATAATCACTCTAAAAAAAAAAATCATATTTTATCCCAAAAATTACATTTCCTCTATAATTTATCATTCTCTTCCCAAAATTTATATTTCTCAATTATTCCAATTTTCTTAAATTAATGATTAAAAATTAAAAAAAAATTTAGCAAATTCATGTATTCTCATTAAAAATTTTAGAAAAATACATGATAATATATGTATCAAACCCATTAATTTTGTGTATAAAAACTATGGGTTTTCACATTTCAATTAAAGCCGGCTTTTGAAAATTCAACCATATAAGTTGGCTAGTTAAATTCAACTCTTATAGAAAAAGGCTTTCAAAACTAGTCTTTTTAAAAGTTGATTTTTACCGAAAAAAGTAAAAAAACAAAACAAGAAGTTTTCACTAAGATTTATGCAAGGTTTCTTCACATACATGTGTACAATATAAGTCAAGGCATGCAAACTTAAATAAAGAAACCAGGAAGTTTTCTCTAAGATTTATGTATGAAAATGATTTAAAAACTTTCTATGACGTACAACTTTAAAAAAGCCCACTTAGCTTGTAGTTATTCATGTAATGGTCGATGTGAAATCATAGAAGTGTAAGTTCGAATGGACAACTTACCATGGAAAAACCAACATTTAGTGTTGTCTCAGAACACGATAAAAACACATTAGAAAACTGGATTTAAAAATCAATTCATATGCTTGCTCAAGCCACACTAGCGGATTTGACAAAACAATCAATATAGTGCGAGCAGTTGTTGGGATCATTGCAAGTGTAGAGGATAGTAATAGTAATATACGGTAAAAATTTGATATTGTCCTTAAGGAACAATATATGGCTCATAATCATAAATGCCAATCTAATATTAGTATCAATTTTATTAAGGTTAAAAACTGAGTTTGAATGTTGAAAACTTAAAATTAAATTAAAAAGCAAACCAATACTGATTTTGAAAACAATATTAATTAATTAGCTTGGATTGTAAAATCTCGTGTAATTATCCTTAATTCCTATTTCAGTTAATCTAATTCTTAAGTCTGTAGGTTATGACACTTTCACTAAAACCCTTTCTCGAGACTCCTTAATACCTATTAGTCAAATTGCATAATATCCCCTCCCGAGGTGTATCGTCAACAGCCTAATGCATTAAAATCCTGTACATGATTGAAATTACTTTTCAAGTTTACTTTCTTATAATTGTGGTTTTTGGACATTTACCTTAAATGAATATTTTATTTGAAGTATATCCTACTATCCTTCTTATTTTGAAATCTACCCTAGTTGTATGGGTTAATTGATTGTTGACTAAGTCCAATAGAGTAGATCCCTTTTCTTCACTTTTTTTTTGGTTAAATATTGATTTTTTGAAAACCTTATATTGAAGATAAATTTTGAAACATTATCTATAAAAGCTGAGTTTTAAAAAGTCGACTTATACAGTCATATGTTCTAAAATTGACTCTATCTTTATGAAAGTAATCAAGAAACTTGATTTTCTTTCATTATATTAGAAAGTGGAAATCCTATTAGTGGTGTTGTAGTTGCATTGAGAAGTTACAATCATCAGCTAATAATGGTTGCCAGTGAAAGTCGCAAGAATGAAATGCGCTAAAAGCTTGAGCATTGTGGTGAACAAAAGGGTTTAAGAGTGAAATACCATTAGGAATTTTGAAAATAGCATGAAAAGAATGGGTCTTTTGAGATTTATTATGTATTTCAATTAGTGTCAGCTTTTGAAAATTTAACCATATAAGTTGGCTTCTTAAATTCAACTCTTATAGACGGCTTTCAAAACTAGTATTTTTAAAAGTTGACTTTTAACAAAAAATGTGAGAAAAAAGGATCTATCCTGTTGGACTTAGTCAAGAGTTTATTGACTCGGAAAACAAAAAGAAGATGTGTACAAACAAAATATCTAGCAACAAGAACAAGGAAAAGGATTTAGGATTATTTTTAAATAAAATACTTATTAAAACCGTCTTGTATAAAATCTCAAAACCCAATCTTTCCCAAATAAGGTCATAAAATTTTAAAATTAATATGAGTTTGATTAATAAAACTTTGACAATGTTATTTGAAGGAAAGAAAATTAGATTTTTATTTCATCATTCTTTAATTAATATATTTAGAAAATTTTTATGCTAACGTTTGTTGTGTTTCTTTTTATATTGATCTTATATTGATCTTATACAATAATTTTGGTATTTAGCTACCAAATACCAGTTTTACGAATAACATATGCTTTCTATAATACTTTTTATGAAGAAAATTGAACAAAAAGTAATAAATTTCAATTTTAGCAACAAAATATATTACTTAGATAATTAAGAGTAGCCAAAACTTAGATAAGAGTAGCAACAAAATATCATTTTATTATTATTTTTCATAAGAAAAGAATGATATAAAGGTAGTGTCAATTGTCTTTGTTGCTAAGTAACATTTTAGTAACAAAATATGATTTTCATTGTTGTTTTTCTTAAAAAATTAAACTTAGATAAGAGTAGCAAAAACTTATTTTTTGCTACTAAATATTACTTTTATCAATTAGAAAAATTTGTTACCAAAGTATTTACATGAACAATATATGCTAAAAGATAACAAGGATGATAAATATGCCAAAAATAGAAATTCAAGTAGGCAATGACATGGATATATATCAGTTTAGTCCCCTTGAGATCTACTCCACTACCTAGCCTCCATAATTAGGATTTTGTAACCTAATATTTTAGTGTTAGTGAATTTTGTGAAACAATAACAAAAAGATCAACCATATGCAATGCAAAACATTCCATAGAAGCATTTTAGCACAAGTTACCAGTCTTTCCAAGTATAATACAAACATTCGTCAAGAGACAAAACCTCACATATACAGTGAAGTCCCTACCAAGTGTTTTAATTACACTTGTTTAGACATATATAGTAAATGGTACACCAGTCAACAGTTACAAGCAAATTAACCAATTTGCTAAATGAATGATATAAAAATATATTCAAAAACTTTGATTTGGAAGTAAAACAAAAGTAATCTTTCAGCCCACTTTTTCAAAATTAACATGTTTAATTAGAAAATGAGCAAATAACTTGTCAAGTTTGCAGACACACTATGCAAGTTTTCTTCATTTACATGTGTACAATATAAATCAAGTTAAGGCACACAAACTTAAATTAGGAAGTCAGGATGTTTTCACTAAGATTTATGTATGAAAATGATTTAAAAACTTACTACAACATACAACTTTAAAAACACTCGCTTAGCATGTAATGGTCAATGTAAAATCATACATATGTAAGTTCGAATGTCCAACTTACCATGGCAAAACCAGTGTTTAGTGAGGTATCAGAGCGCAATCAAAACATATAAAAAAACTTGATTCAAAAATCACTTCTTATGCTTGCTCAAGCCACATTATTAGATTTGACAAAACAATCAATATAGTGTGAGCAACGTGTTAAGTTTAGATCTTCTAATTATGACTCAAATAAACAAATTAAAATGAGTATAAAACTATGCTAAAAAGACTCAAAATCGAACCTTAAAATCATCAATAAAAAGATTAAACACATAAAATAATACCTAATAAAAAGATCCTAACTGAAGATTTATTACCTACAACCCTTGAGCAAGAGTTGTATCAAATTGGTTGAATCTTTGGAATAAGACTATTGACAATGTGGAACACTTTTTGGGGCATGAGATTGCTTCAAAATGATTTCTACAAACCAGCCAAAACATCAACAAAAGTTCTCCAAGAATGAAATCCACACGCAACAATTAAATCACTTATCTTGTAAAAGACTTGATCTTGTTCAAACTTTTTTTATTTAATTCACTTATTGTTTCTCATTTCTCTTTTTCAAACTAATAAAAACAAGTTTTTTTATAGCTTAAAACTAATTGAAAATGTGTTCTAAAGATGTATGACCAAGATTAAATAAAAAAAATCAACGAAGGACCAAATCAAATAATATTGTCTAACTGCAACACGTTACAAAAACCTTGCAATGAGTTATAGCTTTAGTTGTAATGTGTTATAACCTGCAATACACCAACAATGCATGCTAGTTTATTTTGTATCATGTTTCACTCCCTAGAACTTTTTATTTTTGTGATCAATAACCCCTAGAATGATACATACAAAGTGTGATACACCATATTTCTTGTCTATTTATATTGAAAACAATTAAAAAACATCATTTCATGAATTTTTTAAGATCAAAAGCACTTGTAATCAATTAACTATGTTAAACTAGTTGAAAAAATATAATTTCCATGCAACAATATGATAAATGCAAATGCAATGCTATTGACTTGGAGAGTGTAACACCCCAACCCCCACATATACGTTTTTTGAGTGTTGGACCTAACCACCATTATTTTGACGGTGGACTTAACCAATTGGTGGGTTAGGCCGGTGTTACTTTACAAGTGACACACACTTGACATTCTACTTTTCAATATCTCATGTCTTAGAGTAATTTCAAGAATACAACTTTCCATAAAACAAGACAATT